>CM021105.1:305032573-305061530 GCA_007115665.2 Sequoiadendron giganteum
AACCTTATTTCCATCCAATTGCATAACCCATTTGTTTAAAGGTTCATAGCTAAATCCTAAGGCCTCAACTATTTGCTTGGGCATGACTGTAGTGCTAGCACCAAAGTCAATCATAGAATTATGCAACAATTTTTTACCCACAATGAGGGTTAAGAAAAAGGGTGGTTTTAGCTTATCCTTACCTTTTGCTAAGGAATCCTCAACATCATTCATAAGTACTTTGGCATGAGGTGGTGGATCAATGACCTTTTCTCCTGATGGTTGCTCTGTCGGTTCTGTAGTTGTATCCTCCCATAGACCTTTCTACAAGATTGACTTCAGCTCCAGAATAGCTAAGATATCCCAAAGGGATACATTAGCAGAGGATTAATTCAATTTTTCCACCACATTGAATGGCAGTGGATTTAGAGACTTCCACTCTTTATACCTTGTTATAACAATCTCCTTGCGTGGTTTGGTTGTAGAGCATCTATGGAAGGACTAGGAGATTGGTTGAGGATGCTTCTAGGCTGCGAAGTGACCGGTTTTCCTGTGAATCTCCTCTTTGAGCGAGTGTTATAATTTGAGTGTAATTTCAACTCTCTGATGTGGATGCCTCATTTGCAAATACCACCTCTTTTCCTTCCATCCATGAGAAGAGCATGTGGTCAAGAGCTACGTCAGTTTCTTGTTCCAAGGACATCCCTTGTATTTAAGCGGTAAGCATCGTGTTTTCCATTTGTGGAGAGGTATATGCATAACCTTCTGAATTTGATGCAATGCATTGGCTACACTGTTTTGCCACCTTCTACTATAAATTTCCACGTATACAATTCCGAGGAATATGTACTTCATTGCAAGGGAAGCACCGGGGGTTGACATCATCAACAAGATTATTTTTCCCCACTACCAACTCTTTATTTGAACTTGGTGGGACATTGGGTAGTGGAGTAGGCACCAAAACCATATGATTACTTGGTTGAGCCTATGGAATCATGCACATACCTCCTTGGTACTGGTTCTACTGATAGGAGGGTCTTCCACCTCGGTAATTTTGGTAAGCTGACTTCTTGGGAATGGAATGATTATGATTGATGGTAGTTACTTCATTTGAGAGACTTCATAATAAATCCTTGACTTCTCTCATCTCATGCCTTGAAGGATTAGATGTAGAAGAATTTTTTTCTATGTGCTTAGGTATGCATACATAGATTGAGGAGGAGCAGGTGCACTAATTGAAGCCATCTCAGGGGGCGAGAGCTGACAATTCAAAAAATATAGGCATTGCCAACCGAGGTGGTAGCTTCCCGACATCAATCAAATATAGGCATTGCTGACCGAGGTGGTAGCTTCCGAAAAAGTGTTCCCTATGAGGGATTGAATCATCATTGAGATGTCAACGTTGATAGATTTTAGGTAAAACATAAACACCAAATCGGGAGGTGGGCGGATCGCTATCTGGATCCTCTACCAAGTCGTATGGAACCTAGCATTGAAGTCTATCATGGCCTCTTAAGGGGCCCACTTGATAGTCACCAGTTGTTGGAATAGCGAGGACCAATTTCTATTGTTCAAAAATCGCTCATAGAAAGGATATTCGAGATGGTCCCAGGTACCGATGGTATTGGTTCCTAGAGTGCGGTACCAATCAAGGGCCTTTCCTTTGAAAAAGGTTGCAAGTAATCTCAGTGCTATGTTTTGATCAGATACACCATGCACTAGACATACGTCTGCCACATCTTGCAAATGTTCAGATGGTGTCTTTGAGCCATCTCTGGTGAATTTTGGTACAAAATTTAAAGTAGAGGCCAAGATATTAGCCTAAATGGGTGGTGCTACTGGTACTATGAGAGGGCTTTCGACATCCCATGCCACATAGTTTATGTTAGTTATCAACAACATAGCTGGTGGAGGGGTTTGGATATTTACTAGACGGGTTCTTGTTCATGCTATTACCAACGAGGGCACTAGCAGGCCAGGGTTATTCACAATTTGGGATATAGTAACATGTCTATGGCTCATACACCCTCTTCAAATTTGGATACATTCAATACAGTCCCATTGGGCATGCCAGAAAAAGAAACTGTTGATGCTTGGAATTGCTAGGCA
The DNA here is from genome assembly GCA_007115665.2 of Sequoiadendron giganteum. NCBI lineage: Eukaryota > Viridiplantae > Streptophyta > Pinopsida > Cupressales > Cupressaceae > Sequoiadendron > Sequoiadendron giganteum. Next base: position 305,034,662 of record CM021105.1, read on the forward strand.
AACGACCTTATGGGAAACTCAGTTAATGGGGGGACCAATAGTGCTAAACTGAGTAACCTCTAAGATTTTTAGAGAAGCTGACTTATCCTATAATTAGGGGTTTGGAAAGGGAAAATGAAGTAGATATAAAATAAAAACTAATCTAAGGTGATGTGTCAGAAATGTTTAGGCACAGGAAACCTTCCTTTCAAATACAATTGGAGGGTCGTTCAACTATCTGCTATGTTTGAGAATAACATAAACAAAGATGAAAACCTTAAGAAATTAATCAAATGACATAGTATAACTTCATCGTACATCTAATGATCAAGAAGAGTTCGAGACATGATCCAAACAATAAATTTCTATTGAAGTCATAAAATTTTCAAATAAACTACTTAATACAAAAAACAATACAGTATCATGTCTTATATCGACTAAGAAACAAAGAGGTCGAACAATGGGCACAGTCTGTAAATCTCAATACACTAATTAGAAAACACTACAAATGCTTTAGAGATTTTTTTCTCTTTTCTATAAAATTGTGAACCCTTTCCTAGAGCACTGCAACAATATATATAGACCTTTCCCATCACCTCGAAGCCATTGCCTGAAAAAGACTCTTTAGACATGCATCGCCCTCTCGTTGGATAAATCAAGGATGAATTGCAACTGAAAGATATTCCATTTTCTCGAATAAAGCTTACTTTGAAACAATGATGAATGTGATCATGAGGGTGAAGCAACAAAATCTCAAAGAGACACGTGTCGAAGTGCTTGAAGAGTTGGCATGGACATGCGTTGAAGTGATAAAGCCTTTTCATTGACCTTCACTCCCTAATGATCAAAACTTTTGCCAAGGTGACACATTGAGAGGTGGCGGTGGTTTTATATCCATCCTTCATTTTCCTAGGATGAAATCCCCACGAAGATGACATGTGGCACGATATTGGCCTGAGCTACCTTTAGTGGGGCCCGTCAAAAAGTGTCTGAGGGTTTATGCGACATGGAACACGAGTAGGACTTGGAGAGGAAATAATGGGGAGAAGCATTTCAAAAGCTCGTGCTTCTGACATGTGGCAAAGCAGATGAAAGTGCAAAGAAAAGGAGCTTGAGGTGTATAAAGAAATACAACACATGCGACAAAGGATTTGCAAAGCCAAATATAAAATAACCCGAAGGGAGCTTCGTGGATTATTTAATCCACAAAACCTTCTTCCACCATTTTGCAACCTATAGAAGAACAAAAGAAAGAAGTTGTGGTTCAAATTCCTCTTGACTCTAAGAAAGTTGAACGTGAAGCCTAGAATGGACCTAATGATGAGGAGAACTTGAGAAGCTTGGAAATTTCTGAAGAAGATGAAGAACCTCAACCTCAGCTAGTGAGGAGGTCTACACATGAGAAGCGACAACCGAATAGACTTGGATATTCACTAGAGAGGTTTGGATATTCATTGTTGGATTCAAATTGTGTTTTTGCTTTGATTTCTAACATTAATGAGCCTAGGAATTTTAGAGAGGCTATGGGTATGGATGATGTAGATTCCTTGTTGAAAGCCATGGATGAAGAAATGGCTACATTAAAGAAAAAAAAATAATTGGGATCTGGTACCTTTTCCTGAAGGACGTAAACCCGTTGGTTGTAAATGGGTGTTCAAGAAGAAGTTGGGTTTTGATGGTAGTGTTGAGAAGCATAATGCATGGTTGGTCATGAAGGGGTATTCTTAGAGGGAGGTAATTGACTTTGGTGAGATTTTCTCTCCTGTAGCGAAGTTGACATCCATTCATTTTCTATTATCACTTTTTACAACACACGATTTAGAGATTGAGCAAATCAATGTGAAGACAACGTTCCTTCGTGGTGACTTGGAGGAAGAGATTTACATGTCACAGCCAGAGCACTTCGTGGTTGAAGGTAAAGAACATCTGGTATGTAAGTTGAAGAAATATCTATATGGTTTAAAATAATCTCCTAGGATGTACCAAAAAATTGACACCTATGTGTTGATTTTGGGATTTCAAAGATCTAAATCTGACCATTGTGTGTATTTAAAAATTGAAAATGACCTCATTCTCATTATTGCATTATATGTAGATGATATGTTGTTTTTTGGGAATGGTACTATGATTTCAGATTTGAAGTTCCAGTTTTCAGCATAGTTTGATATGAAAGATCTAGGTACAACAAGGTATATTCTAGGGACGGAGATCAAAAGAGATAGATGTAGAAGAAATATTTGGTTAGGCCAAAGCAAGTATGTGAACTCAATGTTGGAGAGATTCAAAATTCCATCTTGTAGATCTTTGGTAGTTCCTATTTTGCAAGGGATGTAGTTATCAGTTGAGGATTGTCCAAAATCTCCTATTGAGATTAAGGACATGACCAAAGTACCATATGCGAGTGTTGTAGGTAGCTTGATGTATGCTATGGTTTGCATGAGGAAAAATTTTTCCCAAGTACTGGGATTCTTGAGTCGATTTATTGCTAATCTTGGATGAGTGTATTGGGATGTGATGAAGAGAGTGTTCAGATATTTGTGAGGTACTTTTGAGTATTCCTTATGTTTTTATGGTTATCATATTGGACCTCAACATTTACTTTGTATTCGTGGGTTTGTGGATTCAGATTGGCAAGGTGAAATTGACAGCAAGATATCCACTAGTGGATATGTTATCACAATGTTTGGTGGTGCTATCAGTTGGATGAGTAAGTGGTAAGTTGTAGTTGCCTTATCCATGACATAAGTAGAGTATATGACAACCACTCATGCTTGCAAGGAAGCCATTTGGCTTAAGCGTTTGTATTATGATATTGGTTTTGATGTAGGGTAGATTACTATCTATTGTGATAGTTAAAGTGCCATTTTCCTAGAAAAGAATCCTACTTTCCATGTTAGAACAAAGCACATTGATGTAAAGTTTCATTTTGTTCATGATATGGTAGAATATGGAAAGGTGAAGTTGGAAAAGGTTGATACTTTGGTGAATGTCGTAGATTTATTGATGAAGCCAGTGAGCACTAAGAAGTTTAGATGGTGTACCGATTCCATGGGCCTTGGGGCCTTGAGTAGTTGATACTATAGACTCTTGACAAGTCTTCGACAAGTGGGATAATGTTGGGATTAAGGTGTCTCAACCTTAGAGTCTCAACATGGTGAATTATTTTTAATTAATTGTTGTATAATTAATTTTATCCTAAGTTATTAACTTTCTAAGTTGTCATTCATCTTTGTGGGACCTCTTTGTGAGGTGGCATCCTACATGGTAGGTGATGAGATGGCATAATCCCTATATTTTAGGAAGTTGGAACTCACTTGGAAGATACTATATTTTGGGGGAGATGTTGTCATATATTTCCATTTTGGAGTTGAAATTGATTTGGCAATTTCCTTTGTTGACTAAAGAGTCTTGGTTTGCAAATTATATTATGGATTGGAGTTGTATTTTAGCAACTGGAATTTATGGTGGAGTTCATGTTTGTTAAATTGTGTGAGGTAAGGAAAGAACCTATTCTTGGTTATTGCAGTTTCTATGTTGAACTTACATTGTATTTGGCAAGATGAGCGTTATAGATGAGATAGGTGTTGTTGCTTTTGGAAGTTTCTATGTGCAATGTTTCATGGATTAGCAAGTTATTGTTTTTGACACAACTTACCTCTTGGGATTTGAAGTTGGTTTTAGAAACCATGGGAACCTACCTTTTCATGTTGAGATCTATTTATATGTCGACACCTTAGCATATTTTATGAGACAAGTTGAAGATTTTTTAGAGACGTCATTATGTTGCTAGAATTATTCCAGAATCCTGTAATAGTGTGGAAACTCCTGAAGAGCATAACTCTAAGATTGTATTGTAACTATTGTTGTTGCTGATTAATACAATTGAGCTGAGTGTTTGGAGTGTGGGTTTTTTCTCAAAAGGGTTTTCCCACGTATATGTTGTGTTACGAGTTTAGTCTATTTTGAATATCTGTTTATGTGTTTTTAGATGTGCATCCAAATCTGTAAATGTTAATTGGTTTAGATTATTTTGCAACTCTCTCCTGATAGATTCAGTGTAGGAATCTGTTTCTTCCACCCGTGTTTCCTTTCATGAAGATGGCTCCTTTCGAAGCATTATATGGTTGGAAGTGTCAAAATCCTATAAGTTGGGATAAACTTGAGGAAAGGATGAGTCTTGGGCTAGAGATGTTAGCTGAAATAGAGGAAAAGGTTAAGATTGTTAAGAAAATGCTAGTTGAACCCAATGGTAGGTAGAATGGATATGCAGATGCAAAGCAAGTACCTAGAATTTGTGTAGTAGGCGATATGTTGTTGTTAAGAGTTAAACCTCATAAGAGCTCTATCAATTTTGGAAAGTCATCCAAACTAGCTCCGCTTTATGAATGTCCATTTGAGATTATTGAGGAAGTGAATCCGATAGCTTACCAAATTGCGTTGCCACCAGCTCTTGCTCAGATACATAACGTATTTCATGTTTCTTACCTAAAGAAGTATATATCAGGAGATAATCATGTAATTAATTGGAATTATTTATAGGTATAGGACCCCAGAGTGGTAAAAATCAATCCTATCAAGGTGCTTGGAATGCGTAAGCTTCAATTGCATAAAATAAGGTTTTGCAGTACAAAGTCTAGTGGGACTAGTATGTAGAATATTCTACCACTTGGGAAGACCATGCAAAGATAGAAAAAAAGTTTCCACATGTCTTACGTGTTTTTGGAAGTGCTTGAAAATAGTGTTTATTTTCTTTTTTTAGTTCATGTTAGCTACATAAAATCATTGAGGAGGATGATTCACAAGGGTGGGAGTATGTCACACCCCATTGTGATTTTACCTATTTACGATTACTATGCTAGGGTAAATTATTGTATATGTGAATGTATTTAGAATTCTGATTGGAAATATATATGGTTGCACTTTGTTTATCAGATAATTATGAATGAATGTTTATTTCATTTCAAGTTATGTGATGGAATGCATATATGGAATGATTGGTTATTGAATTTGATATTCTAATTATGAAATGTATAATGCAAATGATTATTTGGTGAAGGATTGAATACCATGGAAATGTGTAAGTTTGAATGGAAGTTTAAAATCAATCCTCCAAAAGCGAGGGGAAGTATCACTCAGTAGAACCTGGCCGGGTAACCTGTAACGAAGCCTAACTGAGCTTACACACACTCACTAATAGAATCGTTGAGTCAAGCCATAGTTTTGGGAATTGGTAAGCCATCGCTTAGTATGATGTGTTTGCATTAGGAAGGATCCTAATTGTTGTTAAGAGCATTCTTGGATTGTGTTTAGTGCTTGGTGCATGCAAGTTATTCTTCATATTTCTATACTTAATTGATGAAATATATATACATAGAGTGTATATATATTTATATATATGCATGTCGATGATAACCCATACACATGAGGGAACACGTACATGAGAGTACATAGGTAGTTGTACCTATGCATGCTTATGGACAGGTTGCTCATGGGCATGGTGATATCAAGAGGACAATATGACATGTATGTATATATATACAACACATGTATATATACCTATCAATAAGATAGAAATTGTTTATGTGATTGATTATGTAATCATATATATATATATATATATATATATATATATATATGAGATATATACATATATACATATGTATACATGTATCGGTATACACTAATGTGTTGAAAAATGGTAATGTCCATACAAATATGTTGATATATGTATACGTACGTATAAATGTATATATATATATATAAATGATATTGTATATGAAATGTTAACTTGATATCAAATGGATTATTTAGACAAACTTATTGTCAAAGTATATATATGAATATATATAATTAGCTTTAAATACTATTTAGGATGTTATATATATATGTACATATATATAATATATATATACTATATGTATATATGCTTTGGCCAATTTATGGAATGTATTTAAAGACCAATTATTGGAAAGACAATGCTTCTCACTATAGCATAGTATTTATGTGTATACCCGCGCATGAAGTCTTTAAAGACTTTGCTTATGATATACTACACACTGCTTATTGAAATGAATATTAATAAATATATTAACCACATATGTTATCAATAGAAACCATGTGTTGGAAACATATTAAATAATATGCTACGCACTGCATATAGTTAATATGAAAAACGTATAAATGTTGCATATTAAAAGGGAAGGTGGCGACATTCTACCAAATGAATAAGAGTTGGTTCTTAATAAAGTTGATACTCTAAAAATGTGTCGAGTGAAATAACCATGATTAAGTCAACATTATGAGATAGAACCAAATAGAACATTGACTTATTCAAACCAGTCTTGCCTCAATGAAGATCTTTCATAAGAACACCTCCTAAATCTACTCAACTAGGAGACATGGTCATTTAAAGTTTATTTATCACTTCCACACGAGCTGGAAGTTTCCAACCATTGACTTCTTCAATTTCCATCTCTATTTGACTCCTTCAATAATCGGGCAATTGGCATGAACTTCTTACACCTTGCAAGCTTCATTTATATTTGCATCTTAATCTAAACCTGCATTATGACATTAGCATGCACAAGACAATTGCATATCCATAATCACCTTAGAATAACATTCATCCAATCACATGTAAAATTAATATAGATATATCACATAACAGGTTAATATTATCAAAAGTTACAGGGATAAGTTCATGTCCAGATTTCATGAGTTTAGGGAAATAACATAGAAAGTATTAGTAACCAGGTGCTAAAACCCATAGTAATAATAACAAACATTGATAAATCCTAACAAAAATGAGTCATTATTTGGACTCATCAGGTTTCATATTCACATCCCTTGGTGGAATATACTATAAATTCTCATGTCTAGATCAGTCTTGATATCCATGCATTGATTGGAATTTTAATCCATTATTTTATTGAATCATCCACTTTGGAATAGTAATCATATTACATTTTGTATCTTTAGTTGTTTTTGTAAGATGGGATAAAATCAAATAGCATAGACTAAGTGACAATGATAAGGAGGTTGGATGAATCAATCACTGATTCATGCTCTAGGTCTTGTTTGGAAGACCTCTAAGGTGTCTCACTCCACCAATTCAACTTTTAGGACCTTCTCCTGGATAGGTTCCTCTGGTCTCTCCTTGCCAACCACAACTACCAATCCAATTCTTCCTACCAAGTTCACCTTGGTGCAATCTTGCAATTCCATCCTTAGCCCTTAGTCTACTCTAAAGGCTACAATCCTCCAATGTATTGAATTTGACTTTGCAGAGGTGAGGAGGTGATTTCATAGGCTTCATTCCATCCTAGCAAGGTATTTAGGGATCCACCTAGCTTCATTCCCTAGTCGCTTTCACCAAACCCTCATTTTTAGGCCTAGAACCTAGGGTTTCTTCTCCAAGAGATCAGGGTTTTCCACAAGGTTCCTCCAAATAACCCCCAAAATTTTCTTGGCATTCCTAGTCCTTATGTCCACCACTCAAAGATTATTGGAGCCTTGGGCCTCAACTGGCCGTACAAAGCCCTAACCTGGAAGTGGACTAAACTAGGCCTTTTGTTTTTAAGCCTTTTCCTGACCACACAGCAAACTGTCAAGACTTTCCATCACCAAATGGACTGATGGAGTCTCATCCTTGTTACCATAGCTTTGCAAGCCTCACATCACCCCTCTCCAAAAGGAAAATTGATCCAACCTAACACCTCTCAATGTTTAGTGCTTAGCACTTTGGTCTTCCCTAGCGAGACACTTCTTGGCTCGCATAGGAGAAGACTTCCATGGTGCTTACAGAACCGTCAAGACCTCCTAAATCTATAGTATGTACAGTCATGGAGTCTAGTCACAATTCCCAAGGGGCCATACATTATGTATAGTGGGAAAGTGAGCTAAACTTCCATGTTTTTCAAACTGTCTGGTTCAGACCAGCAATAGTGAAAACACCAAAACAATTACAAAAATGCTTGAAACTAAACAACTAAACTATCCACTACCACACAGTATTCAAAGAGTAATTAAACTAACCTATGCATGAATTATACTACAAAAATTAATCCATTAAAGATCACTATAACACCAAAAACAAGAAATTACACATTCAAGCAAATATGCTCCTTTCTTTCAATTTCTCACTTCTACTGATCACACAAACTTCTAACCCCTCTTCCAGGTCGAGGCCAATCATAAATAGATCTCCAAAAATAGTTATTCCTCCCCTTGGTTGTGTAATTTCAATTACTTTGTGGCAAAGTTGCCAAAATCCACCATGTTGCAATTGTTGCCAATTTCTAGTAAACTGAGCAAATGAGTTTCTAAACTCATCCAACATTCCTCAATTACTATCCTAAAGATCAAGACATGTTCCTAAGCCTCTAACTCTACCTCACCTACACAATGGTCAACATGACCTTCATTTAAACATAGCCAAAAATGCAAAACTAGATTGCCTAGTGGTCCACAATACAAAGTGTTCCAAGTGTTCCTAGACAACCTATGGGTGCTCCTACACTAGACAACCAACACAAATCTAAGCTATTAACCTCATCTAAACAAGAGAATACAAACAAATGGAGAATAATAAGCTAAAAGAATTCAAATAAAATAATCCCTTTGAAGTTGCTTCACTTATCTTGTCTCTCCTATTTATTTTTATGCCAATATTTCCCTCAGATTTGTTGATGAAGTTGTGCAAATACCTACAAATATTAAGAAAGAAAGTTGGAGATAATGACTGTTAAATTGAAAATGGAGGAGAAAGGTTGCTTTTATAGACATAATTTTGAATGGATGGCTGAGATTAATCCTCTAGAAGGATTCCAAGATCAATGGATGAGAATTAATGAGATGGAGGTTACAAAATGGATGGTTGAGATTGAGATTCTAGAAAGTGCTCAGATCAACGGTTGAAAATTGATGCAACCAGAACATGCCATGCATGGAGAAGATATGACACCGACGACTATGAAAACAATGAAGATAATGACAAGGATTAATGACAAGACATATTTAACCAGAAGAGGTGCATAAATAATTTGTTTTAAATTATTTATTTGAAAATGGAGGAGAGGGACAAGTGGCAAATAAATAATTTATTTCAAATTATTTATTTGGAGGAAATGAAAAAGGAGATATAATTAAATTCATAAATTTAATTAAAGGAGGAGATATGGATAATTAAATTATTTATTTAAAAGGGAGGAATGACACATAATTAAATAATTTCGTCAATTATTTAATTATAAAAGAATAAAGGGTCAAATAATTATTATCTGACTATTGATGTAAGAAAAATAATCAAATAAATAATTTATTTAATTATTGGAGAAAGGGATATATTAGCGACACAATTAAATAATTTTAATCGATTGGGATAGAAATAAGAACATGAATCAATTAAATAATTAAAAATTATTTAATTAATAGAGGAATATGATCAAACATTATTCAATTATCAAAAGGTAATGACTAGGAAAAATGACGCTCACAAACTTAGGACATTTTTTTCAGTATCTACAGTTTTCCCTTCTTTGACATAATGTAGTTCATTGCGTTGTGTCAAATAAATCTAATTTTGAAATATTCTCGAGTGTAAAGAGAAAGGGGAAGGATGACCAGGAGGGTTGTGGTATGCCCCCTCAATAGGATAGGTGGGTTCAAAGAACATGAATGTACTCTCGAAATGGAAGAGAAGACTAATGGATGAAGGATAGAAGAAATGTTAGCATGAAGGAGATTGATGTTAGTGTGGAAAAGACAAGGGAGATGGGATCTTAGCACGAAAAGGGGAAAGAAGATAGACAGGAAATGATAAGGGAACCAACTTTCATGCTTACATTTTTATATTTATCATCATTGGGCATAAAAAATGTCACAAATGGACCACAAACACCATGCTATGACATAAACCGAGGTGTGCAATGTGACCATTTATGAGAGACAAGCAGTTCAAAAGACAGAGCCAAAAGACAAGGAATGCCCCAACTCATACTAAGGATCCAATTATCCGAGTCCTTTTTCCAAGACAAACCACAAACAACAAACAAAGCAAAGAGGCCATGATCCATCATCATCCCTCTAAATCTATTAATAGGACATCCTCGAGGAGACTAGTAACATAACCCATAATCAATAAAAAAGGTAAGACAAATCCAGACCAACAAAGTGTTTACCAAAGAGATAATATTTGCCAATAGTTTTGATAAGATTGTTTGATATGATTGATTAGGTTGACCAAGATGACCAAGATTTAATTTGATAAGTTTGACAAGAATTAATTGATAAGTGGACAAAGGTTGACCAATTGATTTGATTGATTGTGCCTGGTTTCAAGAAGGACACATCTTGATTAAGGCAAGATTGATTGACCGAGGTGACAAGATTGATATATTTGATAAAGTTGACAAGATTGGTGATCGTTCCCTATTTTAGGAAAGACACATCCTAATTAAGGCAAGATCGATTGACAAGGTTGATAAGATTGATTGACCGAGGTGACAAGATTGATATATTTGATAAAGTTGACAAGATTGGTGATCGTTCCCGATTTAGGAAAGACACATCCTAATTAAGGCAAGATCGATTGACAAGGTTGATAAGATTGAATGTTTGATTGTTTGAAAAATATTGATTGATATGAGAAATTGATATGACAATACCCAATTTCAAGAAATACACATCCGAATAAGAATGACCAAGTGACAAGTGTTGACAAGACACCTATCCACAAGAAAGACATATCTTGCATAAGGTGAATGCCCAAATTGAAAAAGTCTAATCTCAAGAAGGACACATCCTAATAAGAGACAAGAGATAAGACCAAATGAGATAAAATATATAATGCCCCATTCTAGTTGAATGACCACGTTGATGGATGATAAGATAATTGATTGATGGGGGATTTCATTCATTTGTTCTTTTGTGATTTAGTTTGAATGATGATTGCTTCTGGACCAAGGACATGACCTAGAGGGCCTTGGGGGCTCATCGATAGAAGGCCTTTCCTATGTAGCAGTGTGCAGAGACCTCGTAGTTCAACATGACTTGACTTTGGCTTATTTGACAAAATATTGAGTCATGATTTTATTTGGACAACCTAAAGGGACTGACCTAATGCCTTAGGGGCTCATTTAAGATGAACCTTGCCTAAGTAGAAAATGCATAGAGGCAACATAGTTCGACCACTCTAACAAGACTGACTCAGACTCTATTTTTGGGATTTTCTAAAATTTTCTATATTTTTAGATTTTGAGGATTTTATGATTTTTTTTTTTGGATTTTGAAATGTGATTTTTTTGGATTTTTGAAATGTTGTGATTTTTTTGGATTTTTCAGGACATTTTATGATTTTTCTGGATTTTTAAGGTTTTAAAGGGTTGATACCATATATTATTTCTCATGAAGATGTAAGTCAAGGAATTTCCTCTAGTTAGGTATACAAACAACTTATTATGTGTGAGGGGATCAATGGATGAAAAGGATGATCATGAAAGTGAAGGATGCTAAATATCAATGGTCTTTAGGCCATGGAAAAGATGCGACTTTATTATGGATGAATAAGACTTTGTTATGGATAATAACTATAAGGATCATGATAAATGCATGTGAAAGATACCCACAATCAACCGGGAAGGCATGCATAAGGATCCAAGGAAAAACATGATCTTGCCCCTAGTCAAGCTGAAAACCAATTGATAGGTGATGATGATGACAACGTTGTTTGATATGGGAAGGACACATCCTGAAACAACACGAGGAATGGGAAAGACATATCTTGTGGATGATAATGTAAATAAAGGATCAAGGTTTGCAGCAAGGTTGGGAACAAAGCCAATGAATGTTTTGGATGACACACTAGAGTGCATAGAAAGATTGTATGGATTAGGCTTGTTGCATTTGAAATACTAACCTTAGGTCTAGATGGGATTATAATGGAACTGTTGATGGTGAAAATGACACAAACAACGTTAAAACAAAATATTTCTACTCTATTTCTCCTGAAAAAGAAAGACAACATATAGTAGCCTAACTCCCAAGGTCGTGGTAGTTGGTTCTCAACTATCTGGTGTCACTCAATTAGTCCATGCAACTATAATATTCAAGGGACCTGTGCTGGTAACAAAGAATGCAAGCAATGACTCATTTTATCGAATTGTTTTTTAGTAAATCAAGGGGTTTCAAAAAAAATAAAAAGATAGATCAGAGGGTAAATGAATAAACATGAACAAAACTCATCTAGCATCCGAACATATATCTTCAACAATGAATGTTTTTCCAACAAATCAAGAAAACCAAACCATGATACAATTCACAAAATAATCCATACCATTGTATGCATTTAAGGTGCTTATTTTAATTCGCCTATCACAGCTATTTCAAAGATTCCAAAAAGAACACACATTCATTCATTGCCAAGATCATAGATCAATAGACTTCAATAAATTTTAATTCAATGATAATCTAACAAGATAATCCTTAAATCCGACTTCTTCTAATGACTTTCATCACATGAGAAACAATCATGCTTCAGCACAATCACTGGCATACAGATAGATTATAACTCATCAACCTTATCAAGTACAACTTAATTCTAACACCATATTGCATAAACCTGTAATTTTATTTAATTGTAAAAATCAAGTAACAATGTATCTCTGTAATCACTATGAAAAATTATATCTCCTAATATTAGGTGACCAATTCTATTCTCTATCAGTTGACCCTTACAATATGATACCCAAAGGGTATTTATAGATATACAAAATTTGAACTCCACTTCTATTTTAAGTCCTCCACCCTTTTAGGGTTTACAATTATCCTTGGAAACTCAGTTAGACTGGAAGAAAAGAGAATAGAAAATAAGAAAGTCATGCGCTCCAAAAACTGTCAGTGTTGCATGCCACATACAAAGAAGAAAAAAGCCATGCATGCATGAGATTTAGGCATGCAAAGTTTGCTCTAACATGTACTCATCATAGCTGGAGAAGACTTCACATGCCTAAATCTCATGCATGCATGGCTTTTTTATTCTTTGTATGTTGCATGCAACACTGATAGTTTTTGGAGTGCATGACTTTCTTATTTTCTATTCTCTTTTCTTCCAATCTAACTGAGTTTCCAAGGATAATTGTACACCCTAAAAGGGTGGAGGACTTAAAATAGAAGTGGAGTTCAAATTTTGTATATCTATAAATACCCTTTGGGTATCATATTGTAAGGGTCGGCTGATAGAGAATAAAATTGGCCACATGATATTAGGAGATAGAATTTTTCATAGTGATTACAAAGATACATTGTTACTTGATTTTTACAGTTAAATAAAATTACAGGTTTATGCAATATGGTGTTAGAATTAAGTTGTACTTGATAAGGCTAATGATTTATAATCTATCTGTATGCCAGTGATTGTGTTGAAGCATGATTGTTTCTTGTGTGATGAAAGTCATTAGAAGAAGCCAAATTTTACGGATTATCTTGTTAGATTATCATTGAATTAAAATTTATTGAAGTTTGTTGATCTATGATCTTGAAAATGAATGAATGTGTGTTCTTTTTGGAATCTTTGAAATAGTTGTGATAGGCGAATTAAAATAAGCACCTTAAATGCATAGAATGGTATGGATTATTCTATGAATTCTATCATGCTTTGGTTTTCTTGATCCGTTGGAAAAATATTCATTGTTGAAGATATATGTCCATATGCTAGCTGATTTTTGTTCATGTTTATTGGTTTACCCTCTAATCTATCTTTTTCTTTTGTTTGAAACCCCTTGATTTACTAAAAAAAGTTTGGTAAAATGAGTCATTGCTTGCATTATTTGTTACCAACACATGCTCCTTGAATATTACAGTTGAGAACCAACTACCAGGACCTTGCGAGTTAGACTACTATATGTTGTCTTTATTTTTTAGGAGAAATAGAGTAGAAATATTCTGTTTTAACGTTGTTTGTGTCATTTTCACCATCAACAAAATTGGCACTAGAAGGAGGGCCTGAAAGAATAAGCTAGCTCGCATTATGTCTTTGTCACCAGAGAAATACGGGAGGATTCTCAGATCCTCCACTAATCCTGAACCATTTGAAGAAATTCAAACCCCAGTCAGACCTAGACCCCATGCTCGTAGGATATTGATGCCTACCTTGCCACCACCACTTACTCCACCTGGATTTCCACCAAATCCACCTACACCACCATCAGTTCCACCTACATCACCACCGCCAAGCAAGCCTGAATCTCCACCAATTCAGCCTATATCACCACTTGCTCAATTAATCCCACCCATGGCTTACTTTGTGAATAACCCCTGTTCGTTAAGGACTATTCCAGGAGGAATCCATGACTTACCAAAGAACCTAGAAAAGTTTTGTCCTAAATACATACATGGTGAATCAAGAAGTGCTAAGGAGCACATACAAGCATTCAAAGATGCTTATACATGAGCTCAAGTTGCTCATCAGGATGTGGTATGTAGACTGTTTCCTTATTATTTAGGAGATATGGCATATAACTGGTATTTAAATTTTCCCCGAGGATCTATCCTAGGTTGGATAGATTTAGAAAATGCATTTATTAATCAATTTCGGGTTTGTGTAGACCCTACCATTTTGTATCACCAGTTTGCCACAATAAGAAAGGAACATCATGAGCCACTACCTTTGTTCAATACTAGATTCCAAAGAATGTTTCGTAGGTTGCAAGACCCTTATCTAGTAGATGAGAATATTGCCATACAAGCATATTTAATAGCAGTTGATCCCTTAATTGGCCTATTCTTGCAGAGAACTTATTAGCCTGGTGAGATTGATTCTTTGTCTAAAGTTTATCATCTAGCCATCAAGTTGCAACAACAAATAAGTCTACAAACAAGAGGTTTAGGAGTAGCTCTTCCTCCCATGAATTATCAGATTCCTAACCCACCATTATACAACACTGTCCTAGGGATGTCTTACTCCCAATATGGACCGGTGTCTGAGCTACAAGCTCCACCTACCATGCCCTTTTTCGGTAATGGCATGCAAGATTCTTCCGAACAACCTCAAAATCCACAACAACAAGCTGGAGGATCAACCCATGTTCATTCCCCAACCATAGTACAAAATGTGCAAAATGAGCAAATTGTTCAACTGACAAGTGAGTTAGAGACTCTCAAGAAGACTCTATCTCAAATTTTTAATGACATGGCACAACTTAGGGCAAACCCTCCCCACAACCAAAATTAGAATTATCAGAATCAGGGAGGTTATAACAATCAGGGAAATTATTCCAATCACAATGGGAACCAAAATACCAACTAGAACTTTCAGAATCAAAATTCCTCTAACCAAAATTACCAAAATCAGAACAGAGGATATAACCAGAGGTTCAACAACAACAACAATTGATAGTGGAATATTGGAACTAACAATGGGGGAGTTCCCCATAACTATCAGTTTGGTGAGGAGAGACCACACACTGCTAATGTTGCTGACCTCAATTTCATGACTAATTGGTGTAGACTACATGATACTGCAACACATTCTGAGGTTAATTGTCCTGAAATGGAGAAGATTGTAAAGATTGCACAAGCTGATGCCCATCCTCCAACAGGAAATTCGAATCAAGATAATGGGCCAGTTAGTACTGCTATGAATTATGAAACTATTGAAGAAAAATATCAGTTTCCTATGCAAGGAGATAATGAGCCATAGGAAGATGTATATGATGCTCAAGCTTTTCAGTCCAAAGGAGGTCACTTTCTGAGAAATCAGAATAAGGGTCCATTTACTAAATCTCCACCTCCAAACAACATGGTCCCACCAAACCAAAATGAAAATAATAATCCACCACCACCAAAGGGACCTTCTAATCATCAGAATAGAGGAAACCCGCCTCCTTTTCCTAAATACCAAGTTAGGAATGATTCAGAATTTGACTTTATTGTAGAATTGTAGAGGCAAAAGACGTCATTATCATTCTTTGACATCATGAAGTGGTGCCCAACTCAATGTGAGGTGGTATTGAAAGCCTTGGAGGAGGAAAAATTCTTAAAGGGAAAAGGTAAAGTGACTCCAGCAAAGGAGACAAATGCAACCATTTATAAAGGTAAGACCAGTACCCCACCTTTTCTTTTAAGTTAAAGGATTTTCGGAAAGAATTTGCATAATTGTTTATTAGACTCTGGAGCATCAAGGAATGTTATGCCCTTTTTGATATGTAAGAAGTTAGGATTGAGTCCTATCCTGACCAACAGGAAAGTGATTTAGTTAGATAAAACCGAGGTCAATGTTTTAGGTGAATTGAAAAACATGCATGTATAGGTTGGATTAGATCCAAGGATCCAAACCTATATAGATATCCAAGTCGCTGATATCCCAAAGACATATGGGATGCTTCTAAGTCGTGAGCTAATGAAAAGTATAGGTGGATATTTGTCCTTGGATTTCTCTCACATGTGGCTACCCTAGAAGGGAGTTGCAACACAGATAAGGATTGAAAGTGAACCTAGACTCAAGCATATGATTACAAAATATGATGTTTCAAATGAAGTAGCATATTTTGAGACTGAGATAAGAGTTTACAAACAAGAGGAAGTCCTTACTTTATTTGTAGTTAGTCCTATGGATACATTGCCCCTAGAACATAGTGACCCAATGATCTACATCAACCAGCAGGTTTTGATAAAGAAATTGCAACAAGATAAGTTGGTTTTAGGAGAAGAAACTGATTTGAGTAGTTTGTTGCTTCTTAATTGGTGTAGAATTCATTATCATAATCATTCAGAATTAACATGTCAATCATGCTTAGATATTCTAAGTCATGTAGATCAGCCTCAACAAATATGTCAAGAGAAACAAGCCCAGACCCCCATCAATGAGTTTTCTTTCCAAGTTAAGGATGCAACTATTCTTACACGGGCTAGTCTTTCTCAACAGGAAGTTTCCTCACCACTAGAACAGACTCAGATTGTATGTTTTGATATCCAATAAGAAGTTGAGGTATCCTTGTTCCTATTTAATACACCTGCCCTAGATACTTTGCCAATACCCAAGGCATGGATGAGAAATGAGTTGGATCGCAATTTAACCCAAGAGCGTGTTCAGGAAGTGATTTATGAGCAAGCTGAAAACATAGAAAAACCTTCAACTGAACTTTGTCCTGTTCCGAATTCTGATTAAAAAAAAGAGTTCAAGCCACCACACATCTCAAGTAAGTCATCCCTTGTTATCCCTAAATAGAAAGAGCTCCCAGCCAAGGATCAATTATGGACTCTTACATTTTATGGTTCCAAATCTAAAGCAGGAAGTGGAGCAGGGATTGAGCTAACTAACTCGAAAGGGAAGACTTACTTTGCTTCTTATAGATTGTAGTTCGGTGGCACAAACAATGTATCTGAGTATGAAGCACTTGCTCAGGGTCTTATGTTTGCTCATAATAAGAAGGTCACTGCTCTCATAGTTATGGAAGATTCTAAGGTGATTGTAAAGCAGGTACGTAGCCAATATACGTGCCATAGCAAAAGATTGGCTGCATATAGAAACAAGGTTTGGAATTTAATCAAAGATTTTGATGCTTTTGGGATTAGTTTGATCCTTAGGAAAGCTAATCAAATTGTAGATGCTCTAGCTGTTGCTGCTAGCACATTGGAACCCATGCAAAAATCTGATCTAAAGAGGTTTTTAGTTGAGTTGATTTCAGTCCCAGCTGTTCCGGATAATGTTAGACACTTTCAGGTATTTGATGATGATCAACATATATTGGCCTTTTTGGAAAGTTCTGATGTTTTTCAAGGACAAATAATAGATGAATCTGAACGAGATCAAGGAGATTGGGATCTTGAGAAAGAGGGTCCAGAAGGGATATTGGATTTGAAGAGTAATAGCATTCTGAAAGGGATGATTGCTTTAGAGAGTATATTTGACTCCGACCCAAGGGCTCGCCAAAGGGTGCCTACAAAGAGTGATGGGGGAAGTATGAATCTGTTAATTTGAATCACTCAGGCCCAAAAAGGAATGTTCTTATAGGAAAGACTTGTCCTTAGGAAATTAAGGAAAAGATAATCAAGGTCTTGGAGTAGAACATTGAAGCTATTGCTTGGAGTTATGATGATCTGAAAACTTTTGACACATCAGTGATTACTCATACCATCCCTCTCAAGCTAGATGCCAAGTCATTTCGCCAAAAGCAATGCCCGGTCAATGCTTTAATTGAGCCCTTAATTTAGAAGGAGGTGCATAAACTTTTATTTGCTAGAATAATCTTTCCAGTTAGACATTCTACCTGGGTGGCTAATTTGTTTCATGTGCGCAAGAAGAATGGTGAGATCAGATTGTGTGTTGATTTTAGGAATCTAAACAAAGCTTCTGAGAAAGAAAACTATCCATTACCTTCTCTTGATGAAGTATTACAAAAGGTTAATGGATCCCAGATGATGTCATTTTTGGATGGTTATTCTGGATACAATCAGGTCTTGGTTAGTCATGAGGATAGGATGAAGACTGCTTTCACCACTAAATGGGGCACATTTGCTTACAAGAGGATGCATTTCGGTCTCATCAATGCTGGAGCCACTTTTCAAAGGGAAATGGATGTAGCTTTCAAAGATCTGATAGGAAAGTGTATAATCATTTATGTAGATGATTTAACCATCTTCTCTAGGAATAGAGAAGACCATGCTGCAGACCTGGAAAAGGTTCTAAAGAAATGTATAAGTTATGGTATCTCTCTTAACCCAAAGAAATGTGTATTTGGAGTGTTTGAAGGGAAGCTCTTAGGTCACATTATATCAGAGGAAGGGATTTCCATAGATCTTGACCAAGTGGAGGCCATCTTGAAATTGAAAAAGCCAGGTAGCAAGAAGGAAATGAGGTCTTTCTTTGGAAGGATCAATTTTGTTAGGAAATTTATAACAGGGTTTGTAGAGATTGTCAAACCCCTCAATGAAATGATGAAGGATGTGAAAATTAAGTGGAGTGAAGAGGCTAAGTCTGCTTTCATGCAGATTAAACAATCTATATCCGAGGCACCTATTTTGACAAGCCCAGATTATCTAAAACCCTTCTATATCTACTCTTTTGCTTCTGACCATTCATGTGCAGTAGTTTTAACACAGAGAAGAGAAGAGAGCGAGGAGAGACCGATTGCCTTTATGAGCTCTCCATTTAAGAATGCAGAAGTAAGGTATTCACCACTAGAGAAACAAGCCTTTGCATTGGTATGAGTAGTGAAGAAGTTCAGACATTACATAATTTGAAGTCAAGTGATGGCTATAGTTCCAGATCCAGGTGTGAAGTCTCTTCTGATGCAAAGTGAATTAGGGGAATGAAGAGGGAAATGGATGGAAATATTATAGGAGTTTGAATTAGAGATTCACCTGATGAAACTCATTCGAGGACAAGGATTGTCAAAAGAAATGGCTGAAGTAGAAAAAAATAACACTTGCCAATAGTACACGGTCCAATCATTCATGAAGGATCCCTGGTATACAGATTTAATCTTCCTCCTCCTCAATAAAAAATGTCCAAAAGGAATGAATGCTACTTAGAGGAGAGCATTGAGGATGAAGAGTGCTCATTACATGCTCAAAGGGGGATCCATTTACAGAAATAATTTTCAAGGAATTTACCTACGCTGTTTGGATCAGCAAGAAGCTAAGCATGCTATTTCTAAGTTTCATGGGAGGCATGGAACAGGGCATGGATCTGCTGATGCTTTGGCTCATCATATTTTAAGATTAGGCTATTATTGGCCTTATGTATTTAGAGATGCACATCAGCACTGCAGGACTTGTCATGTATGCTAGACTTTGACACCTAGAGAAAGAAATCTTGCAGTGCCCCTACAACCAGTATATGAGGTAAGGCCATTTTCTCAATGGGAAATTGATTTTGTAGGTGTAATTAATCCAAATTCTTCTACAAGTCATAAATTCATCTTGACTGCAATTGACTATTATACACGGACTGAGGCAAAACCTTGCAAGAATAGCACCATAGAGGTGGTCATCAAGTTTCTGATTGAGAACATCACAACTAGGTTTGGAGTTCCATTTGCTCTGGTATGTGATAATGGTCCTGCTTTTTATTCTACTGAGTTCATTTCATGGGCCTATGAATATAAAATTGTTTTGAAGTATTGTTCCAATTACTACCCTCAGGGAAATGGAGTGGCTGAGTCCACAAATAAAAAATTGTTGGAAGTTATAAGAAAGTTGTTAGAGAATAATCCTAGGGATTGACACACCTAGTTGAGATTTGCCTTATGGGTAGATCGAACCAGAATCAAAGCAGCTCTAGGAAACTCACCTTTTAAGTTAGTTTATGGCCAAGATCCAATCTTCTCGATCCATTTACAGATACGTGTCCTTAAGTTCATGCATGAATTTTATACCAAGGATGATAGGATTGAGGTTAGATTACTCAATTTGTTAAACATGGAAGAGCAAAGAGATGCTGCTTTGCAACAATTCTCTAAGCATCAGGCTATTGTCAAACGCTGGTTTGAAAAAAGAGCCAAGATAAAAGCCTTTAGAATATCAGATCTTGTGTTATTATGGGATAAGGCCAGGGAAAAGAAAGGAGATCATCAGAAGTTTGATAGACTTTGGTTAGGTCCTTATCAAGTGGCTGAAATATTAGGCGAGAATTCTTTTCATTTGAGTACCTTAAGAAGAGTGCCTGTTCCATTACCAGTTAATGGTCAGTTTCTCAAGCACTATTTTGGTGCATTTAAGGTTTGATGTTTTTAAGGAAAATGCATTATACTGTATCATATGTAATTAATTTTCTCATTTTAGTTTTAGTTTTAGTTTTGTTTGTTTTCTTTCTTTATTTTTGATTGTTTTTTTTTGTTTTGTCTTGTTTCGTTGGGGATCTTCATTTTGTTCATTTCAAATTAAGGGCTTGTTATTCAAAGTATGCTACTGGTACTAGGAGAGAAATTGGTTTAGGTATTTTCATTATCATCATTGAAAAGGATTTCCTTCTGAAACTTATGTCTTATGACCATTCTAGTTTGGGTTGGAAAAGTTATTAAGGATAGAAGATATATTGCGAATATCTCATGAATTGTGATAAAAAATCTATCACCAAATTATGAAAACATCTGCATGAGTAAGTACCTATTTATTTTAGAATGGCTCTACCCTTTAATTCAAGTGAAAAATACGATTCCAAGACTATCATGAAATCCATAGTAGTTCTCAACCCATGTTTCAGATTCATTATGTCTGAAGTATTGAGGAAGGTGCACAAAAGATTTCCACAAGCAAGGTTTTAAAAAAAAATGAATGAAAGAAAAGAAAGAAAGAAGAAGCAAAATCAATATCAAGTGGGTAATCAAGTTTCTCTATCGGGGCTATGGACACCTGGCTGGAAGTAGAGCAATGCTTTGAGAGAACTAGAGGTATCTCTGTTGGGGCTATGGACGCCTGTCTGGAGTAATTCCCAGGATTTTACTGCATGATATTTAAAGGACTCAACCTATGTAGCTTGAATCTTAGGTATAGTTGTTCACAAACAGAGAAAATATCTACAAAGAATGATGCATAATATATTGCACACACTCAAATTCATAAATAATTCTTGAGTACATACATCTGAGATTCTAGCTCAAAATTATCCTACATATAGTTGATCTTATTCAAGGTACTATGCTTCATAAACCAGGTGGTTTTAGGGTAATTTAAATTTTCTTTGGGTATCTTGAAAATGGGTAAACCATTTTCCTAGCTGAGTCGCCATTTTTTATGCCTTGCATAACCACCCCATCTTTTGCCTTGGTCAAAATGGGTCCCCCTTTTGTTTCTTTTTTTGTTGTTCTTCGAACAAATTTTGGAGTCTTTTTGTTTCCAACACTTTGTTTTTTTTTGTTTAGTCTGTTGGAATCGAAGCCGGAACCAAATCGGGTTCTGAAACTTCTTTCAAAATCCACTCCGATCCCCATCTCGACAGTCTTTCTTTTGACCTTTTGTTTTGTCCTTGTCAGAGCCGAAACCGGAGTGGACGTTAAGTTGGTGTTTATTGGAAATTGCAAAATCAAAATCCATTCTGTCTCCGCCTCCGCTTTTTGAACTT
Source organism: Sequoiadendron giganteum (assembly GCA_007115665.2). Lineage (NCBI taxonomy): Eukaryota > Viridiplantae > Streptophyta > Pinopsida > Cupressales > Cupressaceae > Sequoiadendron > Sequoiadendron giganteum. The sequence continues at coordinate 305,056,698 of CM021105.1, forward strand.
TTGGTTTTAGTTTAAGTCCTTATGTTAAGCTTTATATTTTCGATCTTTTTGTTTTGTTTTTGTGTTTGGTTTTGTTTTGTGCTTTGTTGGCAGACCTGGACCTAGAACGGGAATGAAGTTGGTAAATTCCTTGAGTTTCCAAATCCGTTTTCAATTTTGATTCCGCTCCCGTCGTTTCTTGGTTGTTGACTTTTTACTGAAGTCATACTGTAGTGAAGTGTTTGTTCTTCTCCAGTTCCGACTCCGCTTAACTAAATTTAATGCGTTAATGACAACTACCATGTGTAGGTAGAAACTCCAAATTTGATCTTCATTAAGGATTAAACAGGTTATTATTATCATTGTTAAGAAATCAAGGAGAATAATGGAGCAACAATGGAGTTCATCTGTGTTAATCGATTGAAAGAGGATGAGATAGTTGCTTGCGAATTTCTTCAGAAGGTTTGCCAAGTTTTGTATTCGAGGTAGGGTTCCTATTCTCATTTTTCTTTTATTTACTTTCATATTCTCTGTTTGTGTTTGATCATTTTGATTTTTGGGCTAGTTTGTTGTCTCGGGAGGTTTGCGTGTTTGTTTTTTTGTTTTTTGTTTCTTACGGTTCTTGATTTCATTTTGTGCTTGCATTTTTGGTTTTATAGTGAGTTGGGGCATGATTGTTATCACATTTTTTCATGATTGCATCGTGTTGCGCTAGGTTTTAAACACGTAGATTTAATTAGGGTTCTTTATTAATGTAGATTAAATTTTGTTTTACAGTGAGTTAGAGTTGATAGAATCTTGTTTTTACTTAGGATTTTATTGCGCATTTGTCTGGTTAAATTAGGAGGGGTTAAATCAGTGCCCTAGTTTTTATATCGCGTTTTCTAGATTAGGGTTTTATGCATTTTTGTGATCACATTTGGAATGATTAAATATGATGCCCTAAAATACAGTCACCCCCACAGTCATATGGGCATGGTCCTTTCATGATATATATTTTAAGCCTCATTTCGTTTAATATGACCTTAGTCTTTAATCATGAAGTTATGCATTAAATTGTTAAAATAATTGATGACATCATGGTCAACATAAGCGGAAGCGGGATCAAAATTGATTTAGAGTTTGGATTTGTTTTATGATTAGTGTCAATTCCATTTTCCATCCAATCTTTGACTCCGCTTGTAGTAAGAAGCTTTATTTTATGAAAATGTTAACCTTGGCGGAAGCGGACACGGAACCGAAAAAAAATATGAAAATAGAAAATTTGAAGGAAACCGAATCAACTTCCATTACGGTCACTATTTCACTTCCGACTCCGAGCTCGCTTCTTGTTAGTAGAATGTCAATGACAGTTTTTGCTCCGAGCCTGGCAGTATGTTAAAAGAGGATTATTTAAGGTGTTTTCTACCTGGTTCTTTTTCCGATGTATGTTTGAAAGGTATGATTTTAAGACACATTTTGAGATGTTTATTCAAGGATCTAACTAGAGGTTTTGTTGCAGGAAAGCTAAAAGGATGTCGAGAACATCACGAGAAGCTTCCCAAAGGAACCGGCCTGCAAGAACATCAAAAGCAATAGCTAAACCAAAGAAGATCAAGCTAGAACAATTACCTTATACCTTAAGGTATAATCATAAGATTCCTATTGTCAAAATAAGCAAAGTAGAATCAGATTGGTTAGACATCACCGACGCAAATTTGGGTGAATATAATTTTGAGGAGCTGTATTCATAAACCTTTGTTGAAGATATAATAGGGAGGACACAAAAAATTGTTGATTCTGGCTTGGCCCATATCACTCTGTTTCCTTTATCAATCCAATGCCCGGAGTTGATCTTGACAGCTGCAGGAGCTTACAATCTGACTACCCAACAATGCATGGATTTCCAAGATAATGTATTTATTGATCTTACTCCTCATATGTTTCAAAGTATATTTAGTGTCCCGGATCCTAAGAACTTGGTGCAGTTAAAAGAGGCAAAGGCCCTAGAGAAATATAGAAAGTATAAGGAATGCAATAATTCTCACTTGAACAAAACGTGGTTAAAAATAGAGAAGAAGTCTCTGACCAAGCTTGCAGACCAACCAAAGAGAAAAAATTTCTATAAGAAGGTATCAAATTTGATAATGATGTTGTCTAGGGATTTTGGGAAGAGAGATACCTTTCATTTCAAGGAGTGGATGTTTCCCTTTATCCAAATAATTTTAAATGGCACCCATCAGTTTGATTGGCCGATGATTGTATCAGATGCTATTCATGATCAATTGACCAACATTAGGGAGACTAAATGCTTTTTCATGACTTCTTACATTGTGTATGCAACAACAAGATTGGGTATCTTCCCAGGTCTGAATAGAGTGGGGATAATGGGAGTGTTAGATGGATAAAAGAAGGTGTGGGAGCATTATAACCAGTTGTCTCTACAGTTTGCTAAGACTCAATCCAGAAGGGTTAATGATGCATTCATATATGTGGTCATTAACCAACTCAACGGAGATGCAGGGTACAGACTGAGTCAAGAGGCCATGGTATTTATCATTGAATGGGGATGTTGGTACATTCAATACCCCAGGTTTACATATTTTAGGCTAGCTGGTTTTGAAGGACATCCACATTTGCTGCCAAGATGTTTCAACAACAGGATAGTGTTAATGGAATTTGTATATCAGGCTCTTGGGGTTAATGCCTAGTTTGGATTAAAACATAAGACAGGATGTCACAAGTTCCCCATGAAGTTGGGTGAGTATAGCTATCAGCATCTAGTAGGAGAAAAGGTGGTGTGCAGTGAGTTGATAGAGTTAAATCTAGGTATATATACAGCTCGTAAGTACTTTGACTTGAAGGGTAAGATGAATGCCTTGTTGCCTTTTGTGTTTGATAAGAATTTCAATTTATTAGAAGATTTCTGGAGTGACCGACAAGATGAGTATGATTTAAGGAAGAAGCATTATGAAAGATTACCTATCTCACTCATGTCAGAGTTTGGAGTCAAAAATGAAATTTATGATACATTGGTGGATGATGGAGTTGTATTGGATCCATCTTATGAAGCTTTAAACATTGGAATTAAAAGTCTGGATCCAATTGATTGGGATAGTGAGGAAACTCTTGACATTAAGTAGATAGGAAGAGTAGTCTTGGATAGAAGCATTCAATGGTTGGTCCTAAGAACCAAAGCTCCTCAAGGACCAACTCCTAAAAAGGGGAAAGGATATAAAAGGCTCAAAAGAAAGACACCTCCCAAGGAGCCTTTGGAGTTCCTTCCTCCAAACATTTAGAGTTTGAAGCAACAGTTGATGAAGCAGAGACACAAGAAGGAGATGCTCAAATGGGATCAGTTGTTTCAACACCTACCTTAGGTGCATCTTCTACTCAAGTCCCACTTGAAAATTAACAAGGCGAGGAAGTTCAAAAGGGGACTCTTCATAGTATGGTTGAAACTATAAAGGGGAAAGAAGTGGAGGTAGAAATTCATGATGTTGGAACAGATTCAGATGAAACTCTGTTAGATAAAGGAATACAAGAAAATATGCCTCTAGAGGAGGATACTGAATAGGTAATGACACAAGAGGATCAGTGGGCCTTGTTTGAAGAAGTCAAGAAGGCTGCTGAAGACCAAGCTACAACAATAGAAAAGAAAAAGTTAATGGATGCCAAGACACAAGTTGATGCCATACTACAACAACAAAAAATTAAAGCTAAGTCAAGAGCTGATGAAGTAGAGAGGCAATAGAGGCAACAAGACCATGAGCTCAAGGCTAAGGAGGAAAATGATAAGTTAGAATTGATATAAGAGATTAATGACCTTGAGGAAGAGAAGGCAAGACACCGAAGGGAAAGAGAAGTCCTGGTTGCCAAGTTAAAGCATGTTGAGGAAGCTCACGGAAAGGAAGAAGAAGCAAAATGGTTACAAAAGGAGAAAGAGGCCAAAGAGGTTGTCAAAAAGCAACAAGAAGAAGAATAAAGGGAAAAAAAGCTTAAAGCTTTAGAAAAGGAAATATTGGAGAAAGAAAAACTAGAGAGAGAATGATTAGAAGAGGAAAGGTTGAAGAAGGAGGAAGAAGACAAGAGAGTACAAGAGCAAAAAGATAATGAGGAAGTAGAGAAGCTGGTACAAATGAATGTAGAACAAGAGCAACAACAGAAACAAAAGGTTGATTCTCAACCTCAGATAAATGTGCAACCTCCCTTAGCTACTGCCTCCTCTTCTTCAACCATGATGACTATTACTCCAGGAGCTCTGACTTGGTTGAAATTAGACCTCAAAAAGAGAACACCGACACCTTCTCAACCTCTCAATTGGGAGGATATGATGAAGAAGATTGAAAGATAAAGGCCTAAAAAGAAGGCCAAGATCCTGCACTCTACTAGATTTATTGACAAGGGAGAAATTGTGATTGAGTGTGCCATACCTATGATAGAGAAGGAGGCATGGGATATGCAATTAACAGATTATCAACTAGGCATTGTAAATTTAGGGAGACCTACTCGAGATCAACAAATGAATCTAATTGATGTGGTAGCTTCCTCAACCAAGTCTAGGATGTTAAAAGATAAACAAAGGAAGGATGAGCTTAAGGCTCAAATAGATCAATTGCATGTTTTTCTCAAGAAAATTTTTGCCCCAAGGTCACAACAGGTTGCTGCCATTGAGACCCCAGTTTTGCTGAGCAAAAAGGGAGTAGAGGATTTGGAACAGGTGAGGGGCAAGGCATAAATGTTAGATAGGTGGGTAAGTAAGTTGGATCAAGAAATGAATGAAGTTTTAGAAGATAGTTTTGAGGTCTACAAAGCTACTGAAGATCTAATGGAAGAGATGAAAAAATATGTTAAAACTTTGGAAGTACAAGAGGA
>CM021105.1:305062362-305263984 GCA_007115665.2 Sequoiadendron giganteum
TAGATTATCATTGAATTAAAATTTATTGAAGTCTGTTGATCTATGATCTTGGCAATGAATGAATGTGTGTTCTTTTTGGAATCTTTGAAATAGTTGTGATAGGTGAATTAAAATAAGCACCTTAAATGCATACAATGGTATGGATTATTTTGTGAATTGTATCATGCTTTGGTTTTCTTGATCTGTTGGAAAAAACATTCATTGTTGAAGATACATGTCCGGATGCTAGATGAGTTTTGTTCATGTTTATTGGTTTATCCTCTGATCTATCTTTTTCTTTTGTTTGAAACCCTTTGATTTACTAAAAAAAGTTCGATAAAATGAGTCATAGCTTGCATTCTTTATTATCAGCATAGGCCCCTTGAATATTACAGTTGCATGGACCAATTGAGTGACACCAGACATTTGAGAACCAACTACCAGGACCTTGGGAGTTAGGCTACTATATGCTGTCTTTATTTTTCAGGAGAAATAGAGTAGAAATATTTCATTTTAACGTTGTTTGTGTCATTTTCACCATCAACAGGAATTTGGATAAATGGATTAGAATCCTTAAACCAATGACAAGGGAAAATCGAGCTCAATGATAGGTATGAAAGGATAATGGATTTATTTTGGAAAATGATAAGAGACATGAGGATTATTGGTTGGGAGAATTAGGATGTGATCTCCAAGGACTATTTCTCATAGGAATAATTTATTTTCTCCAAGATATGGGTTTGGATAAATTCTATGATGGAAATGACATGATATTTCATGGGTAGTGTATGACCAAATGATAGACATGTCAAGAATTTTCCCAAAGCATGATTTATGTTTGTACCTCATTTCTTTATCAAGATCAAGGTAGGTGGGAGAATGGATGGAAATGATAGGGCTTAGATGGATAGGTGGAAGTGTCATAAGAAATTTCATGCGAAGGGTATGGGAGATGAGAAAACTTTCCCCTAAGTGTAATGGTACACACGAATAATTTATTTTACACATGATGCTTGTTTGCCAAGTTTTCATCATGGTACTTATCCAAAGTGCCATAAAAATGGTTTTCACTATTAGACACAATTTATTTCTTACTATTTTATTTTTAAATTTAAAAGTTTTTTTTTTTAATGTCACACAAGACACTTGTTTGCCAGGTTTTTATCAAGGTGATTTTTTAATTTTTTTTATATTGACTTGATGTTCTATATGATCACTAATTGTTCTAAATCATTTGATGGTGTTGATGTAGATATTGGTGTCATGATGTGACAATAGTGACCTTTATGGAGTAGTTATCTTGTTAGGATCATAGCGCTTGCATACAATTGATCGATTTAATTGTGATCCTCTCTGATACTAGTTTTGGCCTTATCAGAATATGCACATCGTGATAAAGTACCATGGGAGTCCTTATAATAAAGAGTTTTTTCCAAGATGCGATGGATTCGTGAGGTGTGATTTTTGGGATGATGGATGATGGTAGCCGTGGAAGGATTATTTGGACATTTGGATGTAGAAGTTTTTATTTTCCAAACTTGGGATGGTGGATGATGGAGTTTGGAATTTTTATTGGGATAGTGTTTTTAACTAACACTTTTATATGTATTTCTTGATGACAATTTTTAAGGAGGTGGAAATTTATTATATGTGGGAGTCCTCTTTTCTTTTGGCTCCACATTTTGATTGACTTTTACTTTTGAACTATTTTCTTTGCTTAATCCATTTTTCTTTGGGATCCATTGGAACTTCATTTGTCCACTTGGATTTTTGTTTGATTCAATGACCTTTGAAACTTTATTTTGAACTTTAGATTTGTATAAATTTTCTTTTTGTTGGTTCCAATGGGTAGATTTAATGATTCAGATTGATGGTTTGTGGTGTGGATGGAAGGAGTGTTGGCAAAAATATTATTGTAAGAACTACTCATGGCCCCATTTTGATGTTTGTATCAGATAAAATTTCCCCCAATATCAAGGAGGTAGCACTAACATCATTTGATTCTCTGATTGGACAATAACCAAAACCTTGATGTCTAGGATTTGCATAAAATTGTATTGGTTCTATAATGCCTTGCTCATGTAGGCCTAGTCCTTTTCCTTGATACTGCATGCTCTTATAGATTCTATTTGCGATGGGGTATTTGTTGTTTTGAAATCAAGATGCAAACCCATCATTATGTATGTGGAAATTGCTGCTTGGAATCTCCTCATCTACAAGAAAGCCTACTTTGACAAAGGTGGATGCTGCTAGTTGATAAGATGTTTTGGATTTATTATTTGGCATGATTGTTTATTCTTGATCATTTGGGATGTCGATTTGATGTGTGGTAGATTTTTTATCTTCTTCTTTGACTTGATCCATAGTAGCTTCTTTGTATTCTCCTTTGACTTGATCAATATTAGCTACTTAATGTTCTTCTTTGATTTTATCCATATCATTCATTTGATTATCTATGTGTCCAAAGGAGGAAAATGTATCATTTTGGGAAATGGAGGTGTTTTGTGTTTGGATGGGATCATATTCAAATGTTTGTTCATGAATGTCATAAAGGTCGTTGAGAGGATCATTTTGGACTTTATGTTCAAGGGTAGGTCTTGGTAAAAAATAGACGTGTTTTGGATTATATGATTGATAACAAAATCTTGATCAAGGATAGGTGTATTTTGGATGCCATGATTAGCTAGAAGGATCTCTTGAATGGACTTAAGGATGGGGTCATGAGATGGACTACTTTAATCTTGACATGAAGGTAAATTTATGATGCCATGCTTTGGAATTTGTTTTTGAGATGTGTCCCCAAGTTTAGGCAATGGAATTTGATTTTGCACAAGGATATGATTTTCTTTGATAGACCTAGGATTTTGACATTGCAATAATGGAGCTTCAATAACAAGATATTTTTCAATATTGGTAGGAAATGGAGGACATGATGGTGCAAAATTATTGGATGGTGTAGGATCAACAATGTGATTGGATTTACTCAGTTTTTTTTCATTTAGGAATAGAACAAGTTCCTTTTCTAGTTGTCCTTGGAGAGCGTTAATTAATGTGCTTTTATTGGATGGCATTGTAGTTTGGGATGGAGTGGATAGCAATGGGTTAGTGGATGATGGAATAGGATAAGATGTGGAGGATTGGAATGGACTAATGGATGATAGATTATGATAGGATGTGAATGATTGGAATGGACTAGTGGAAGGTTGGTTTCCCTTGTTAAGGTTAGGATCAGGGTGATGGATGAAGGATTGGAGCTTATGGATTGTTGGTAAGAAGGGTATGTGAGTGGTTGATATTGACAATTGAGGATTGATTGGTATTCTACTTGACTACGAAGAAGATCAAGGTAAAGAGAAGATATGGTCATGAATTTGGATTAGGATGGATAAGGAAAACTTAGTGAGGACCTTAGAAAACTTGTGACCTTTGGATGACAATGCAAGGTGCCAATGCAAAATCAATATGAAACTATGCTATTTTTTTGTGATTTTTAAGGATATAAGGATGCAAAGTGCCAATGTACCTAAGAACAAGATTAAGGAATGGTGAAATGATAATGATCCTATGACCAAAGGATATGGTATGCGAGGATGATGATGACCAAACGATATGTTTTATTTATTTATTTTTGGGATAATATAGGCATGTGGAGTGATAATGCAAGGATGATAATGAACTTATGACCAAAGGATATGTTTTATTTAATTATTTTTGGGATAATATAGGGATGTGGAGTGATAATTCAAGGATAATAATGACCTTATGACCAAAGGATATGACATGCAAATGAAGCTAAATGCTAAATGATGCAAGATTGTATGGGACTAAGCTATGTTTTTGTGATTTTTTTTTTTTGGATTATAAGGATATGAGGATGCAAGATGATCATGCAAGGATAATTTTGACTTTGAGACCAAAGGATGAAGCTAAATGAAGCTAAATGAAACTAATGGATGCAAAGGATCTCAAAGGTGGACTAATTAATGATGAAGGATAATGACAAGGATACTAAATGATGCTAAATTAATGATCAAGGATAGTGATTCAACTAAGGCTAAGGTGAAATGAAACTATGTTTTTGTGTTTTTGAGATATAAGGATGCAAAGTGAAAGTGAAATTTAAGTCCAAAAACTAAGGATTGATAGAATGGTAATGAAGCTATGGTCAAAGGGTATGATATGAATGATAATACTAAGGATACAAATTCTAAAATTTGAGACAAAGAATAGCTAAGATGATGGATTTGACAAGTTGAGTCTAAACTAGGACACAAGTTTGAGACCCAAATTTTTGACCAAGATGATAAAGACAAAGGTTGATAAATTAAAAGATGAAGGTCAATGACAAGTCAGATAAGTAACCAAGGATTGTCTAAAGGATTGATAATTTTCCTATGTCTGAAATCTAGAAGGTATGTGCAACCTAAGACCTAAGATTAGTTATGCAAGGAAAAGGTGACCTAAGGTGCAATCTAAAATGTAATGCAAACCTAAATGAAGATGATGGAATGGACTAGTAAAGATTTGCAAGTCTTTGGTTTCGAAGTCAAGATCACTATTATGATGAATTGGTTCAGTTTTGGACAAGGATTTTGTGAAATCATGTTAATTAGGCAATTGTGGCTCTATATGTGGTTCATAGAATGATGATTTTACAATTTTGATGTTTTGAATTGATTTTGAATTATTTTGATGAAATTTGATTGGAAAACATAGAATACAGTCACAAGCACTTGTTTTTGTTCTGGTTTTGGATGTGAAAAGGTTTGATTCCAAGATAACAAGCAAATATCCTATGGTTGACAAGGACAATATTTGTTGGGTTCTCACTTGGATTAGCCAGTCATGCTTATTCTTAGTGGATGACTTAGAAGCTTGGCCACACTGGCTTCCCCAACATGACACTCACTTCTCAGGTCAACCAAGCTTCGAGTTCTCATGAATCTCCCATGATGAAATCTTCATCTCTACTAAGAATCACGAGTATGTGGGATGGATTTTGAGGTCCAACCTCCTGCACAAGGAAATGGAAGGATTTTGGTTGCTACAAAAAAAGAGGTGTCTAGTAAGGGCATCCGGTTCAAGGGGTACTATGGTAAACTCCCTCATAAGATCTCCCTACCCTTAGAACAAGGGGTTACATATAATAAAGATACTAGGGGAGAGCTATCATGTACCACATCCCATTGATTGCAAAATTTCCTTGCAATCACAAATTCCTATAGCGGTTCAGAAGGACTTGGCTTTAGTTCATTACCGCTTAGGGTCATCCCTTGGGGTGAGTACTTTTTCCCACCAAGGCAGACCCTTCTAATAGGTGAAAACAAAAACATATGGGTCTGGCTTTTTGATCACTGAGTTTGCACAAGGTGAGAGTATAATACCTACCATCCTTCAAACACTAACAGTGGTTCATTACGCCTTAATTTAATCTATGTAAGAAAGACAATCGTTCATTTTAGAGCACCAAACGAAGTGTTATCTACACTAAAAGACAGTCAGTTGATTTTAAACCTTGTTTATTATTTGAAAACACTTTGTAAATTTTAAACCAATGACTTGAAATGCAAGTTTATTTAACACCCATGAGTGAAAAAAGTAGATTGTTGTTCTTTTTAAATCTTATGAATGTGGAAGATGCAATTTGTTGTTCATTTTAAACCCATGAATGGAAAATTCATTTTTTGTCCATTTTAAGCCCATGAATGAAATATGCAATTTGTTGTAAATTTTAAGACCAAATGAGTGAATATGCAAATTGTGGTTCATTTTATCCTCATGAGTGTAAATGCAATTTGTTGTAAATTTTAAAACTAATGAATGAAATGAAATTTTAGCTCTTCAAAAAAGTGTGTTGAAAAACACACAAAATATTTCCTATCCAAAACAAACAAAAAATCCTGCAAAACCACAAGTTAGATCTTCTTGATGAAAGCCACACATTGAAAACAAAACATCAGTAAACCAAAAAGAACTTGAATGAAAACAAAAAACTAAAATAGTGATAAATTTCTCAAAACTACACAAAATTTTAAAGCGTAAAAATATATGGAAAGCTAAGACATAGACATTCAAAACCTAGAAAAAGTTTGGCAAAATCATGCACAACAAAAGTGTTATAAACAAAAGAAAATTCAGGTCTTAACAACTAAATCTTAAAAATTTGCGAGCACTAAAATGACCATAACTTTCTCAAAACATATCAAAATTTTAAATTGTTTGAAGCTATGAAAAGATAAAAGTGAGGCCTCCAAAACCTAGATAATATTTTTTTGAGATTTCTTGCACCCATTTTTCTATGCTCAAAATAACATGATGAGATTTCATGTGAATTCTTGGCTATAATTTGCAAAACAACAAAAACAAACAAGAAAGCAAACAAATTTCTCTGCAAAATTGTAAGATTCATGTCGAGTTCACCAATGTAAGATAGGGTAAAATCAAATAGCATAGACTAAGTGACAGATAACACAAATCTAAGCTATTGACCTCATCCAAACAAGAGAATACAAACAAATGGAGAATAATAAGCTAAATGCATTCAAATCAAATACTCCCCTTTGAAGTTGCTTCACTTCTCTTGTCTCTCCTATTTCTTCTTATGACAATATTGCCCTCAGATTTTTTGATGAAGTTGTGCAAATACCTACAAATAGTATGAAAAAAAGTTGGAGATAATAACTGTTAAATTGAAAATGGAGGAGAAAGGTTGCTTTTATAGACAACCTTTTGAATGGAAGATTGAGATTAATCCTCTAGAAGGATTCCAAGATCAATGGATGAGAAAAAATGAGATGGAGGTTATGAAATTGATGGTTGAGATTGAGATTCTAGAAAGATGCTCAGATCAACAATTAAAAATTGATGCAACTAGAATATGCCATGCATGGAAAAGATATGACACTGATGACTATGACACTTGACAACTATGGCAACAATGAAGGCAATGGCAGGGATTACTGACAAGGAATCTTTGACCAGAAGAGGTGCACAAATAATTTGTTTTAGATTATTTATTGAAAATGGAGGAGAGGGACAAGTGGCAAATAAATAATTTATTTGGAGGAAATGAAAAAAGATATTTAATTAAATTCATAAATTTAATTAAAGGAGGAGATAAAAATTAGACATGGATAATTAAATTATTTAATTATTTATGCAAAAGGGAGGAATGACACATAATTAAATAATTTCATCAATTATTTAATTATAGAAGAATAAAGGGTCAAATAATTATTATGTGACTATGGATGCAAGATAAATAATTAAATAAATAATTTGTTTAATTATTGGAGAAAGGGATATATTAGCGACACAATTAAATAATTTTAATTGATTAGGATAGAAATGAGAAGACGAATCAATTAAATAATTAAAAATTATTTAATTAATAGAGGAATATGATCAAACATTATTCAATTATCTAAAGATAACGACCAGGAAAAATGACGCTCACAGACATAGGACATTTTTTAGTGTCTACAGTTTTATGTTTCTGTCATTTTGGATTGTTCATATAATCAATATTCAGGGTTTATTTTCCTGAACGGTAAATTTACACTTAAAAATACATTAATAATAAAAAAACCACTTAACTATGTATGTTAAGACAACATATTTTATGTGCATATCAAGTTAATAAAGATATTCACACTCACAAATATAAAAATATACACATAATCTATATAGAAACTAAAACAAACTTAGATTGATTTGGAGAAAAGCCACACAAGGAAAAAATATAGCCTAGATAAAAAAGATCCCCATTGCACTATAGCAAAAAATGTTTTATTTTTATAATACAAAATTATAGGCTCCAACATTTCTTATAATTCCTAAACTACACAAGTGATACACACCGGGTTATATAAAAACTTACATGTCAAAATTCATATTCAAAAATAATGGTTTTACACCATAAAACATGATATATTCCTTTCTTGTGAACATTAATAAGTAGCTCAACACCTTCCCATAGATCCCCAAAACATGAGAAGATGAAATAAAAAAATAGAATATAAAATGCCAAATGTCCCAAACTATTTCTCATAATTACCACTATAATGTCAAAAATTGTATACGTTTGGAACTTCACTCTATGTTTTCTGTCCACTTTGGTGCCCATTCCCTTGATATTTTTGTATACTCGTTCCCTTGTATCAACCTTTATCCTTCTCAAGTTGCTTAGGCCTCGTCTCCCGTAGTTGCTTTTTGGTGTCACCTTTGTGTTTTCTTATACTTTTCTAGTTTCCTATCATTTTTTTAGCATAAATTATTATGACACTAGCACATCGTGTGAATTATTGTGCATCATAATGACTATTTTTCATTCAGTGGCCATTTTTGAGAATTTTATCCCCTTTTCACCTTCTTAGTTCAATGGAAATGGCTTGTTACAATCTAAATGGCTTGCCATTAACCTTGTCATGCCTCCTCTTCACATTTTGAGTCTAACTTTCATTCTCTCTCACACACACAAAATAATCTCAAGCTCATACACAACTCGCTCAGGCTCTCTTACGTCAATATTTTAGCTCTTTCTTTCTCTCTTTTGCTTCCTCGCGCCTCTATAAGAAATATTATTCTAGTTTCTATTGTTATTACAAATATTTATTTTGTTGTGCCCTTAAGCACCTTGAGATCTTCATATCTTTTAAAAAAATAAATTATTTTCTCATTTTTCTTATTTGTAGATGCACTTAGGGTAATAACACACTATTTAATTAATCTCTCTATCTTGGTTGTTGTGGAAGTAGAAATACCAAAGTACGAATTTGACTAAGGAAAATCCAAAAAAAAAACCTAACCATTTTTCCTTTTTCCTTGTCTTTGCAGGTATTTTGAGATCCCTCAAGCACATGGAGGTTTCCAAGTGCTTTCTTGTTCATAAAATTTACTTCTAGTATTTATTTTTTAATTTAATATCTTTACATTCTTGTTATAAGATTATTTCTTTATATGTTTACTATTTAGTATATGCTTGTGTGTTTTCTATTTTAGGTTTCACAGTTTAGATAAACAATAAAGTAGGATTTTTATGATTTTTAGATGGTTTTTTGCACTCTATCTGCATAGACAACAATGCAATCCATGAATGCTCACACAATGCGCTGACCAGTGACTTCATCCTTTTTATTGTAGGTTCTTATTTGTCTCTAATTTCTATTTCTATTATTAAAAAGTTGTAATGATTTTTTGTTAATAGATTTCTTCACCAATTTATTTTCCTCAAGCAAGCTACTATGTTAATTTCATTTTTCTATTTGAAATTATAATTTAAGAAAAGGATAATCAACTCAATTTTAAATAGGCTTAAAGTTGCTGATTCTGATGAGCACACAATTTTATTAAGAGGGGGGTCAATCAATATAATTAAATATATTTTTCAACTTAACAATCACAATAGTTTGTCAATTTCACAATATCAATAACAAGAAGAATACAAGATTTTACATGGAAACCCTTTCAAGAGAAAACTATGATAAAATATTGCTTATATAAAATACCCTTTACAAAATTTGTAGGCACCAAACTACATGAGATACCAATATCTACTAATAATCTATAGGAACCAACCCATTGGAGAAACCTATCCCCATAACTGAGAACCAAATCAACAAGAGAAACCAATATCTTCAAATGAGAGGCACTAACCTCTACAAGAAAGTCTTAGTCTTCTTCAAAAAATCCTTCAAAATCTGTCTTAAATTTTAAACTCACTAATTTTCTACAACTTTTGCTCATAAATTTTCTATGAATGATGTTCTATAAATCTACTTTTGAATCTCATTCAGATCTTCCTTAAAACTGGTATAAATCTACCTTAAAGGTCTACTCCAAATCAACTTATATGTCTACTCCAAATCGCCTTTAGATGCTCATAAACTTCTTAAAATAAATCTCATTGACTTCTTTAGAATCTTCTCATAGACTTCTTTAAAACAAATCCCCAATACCCTTCATATTATCTTCTCTAGGTTTAGCCAAATTGGAATAATTATCATTGCATTACTTATAGTTCCATTCACCATTTAATCTTCTTTTATATCATATCCAAAAGGTGTGATTTCTCAAAAGATGTTACTTATAGAAGAGGGTCAGCTTCTCCACAACAATTTAAATTTATTTTAGACCTCTTAAAGGAGGAAATCACATAGGAAGGGACATCCTTTAAATAGGGAACAATAATGAAATATGATAACAACAATGACAAAAATATACTCTCTTGACATTAATGACAACAATATGGTAATAGCAGTGAATTCCTTTGACATCAATGCCAATTAATTTGAACAATCTCCCCCTTATGAAATACTCCCCTTGTCTCTATTTCCCTCCCTTACTGTATCTATCCCCCTTTGACATCAATAGCAAGGGGATGTCCAAGAGTCTCCCTCTTTCTGTAATACGTCCTCTTGAAAAACCATAAAAATATTGAATCAAACTTATGAACATACCATTCACCATTCATTAAGTCTACTATTCTTTCTCCTCGTGACATGCCAAACACTTGGACACTTGAATTCTATTGTCAAATGAGCATTGAATGGTTGCTCCTAAGGTGTGATTATTGCCATTTAATAGCCTCTATTCTTGACATTTACCATATTCAATGTCATTATAAAATATTGTTATGCATAACATGGACTCCTCCTACCATCTTCAAGTCCTTATCCCTGCAAACTACCATCACACATTTCAAATCTACCTTTCATACTTGCCTCTTTTATTATGCTCTCCATCCTATACCCAATAGTATCATCCTTTTACCCTTAGTGTCTGTTCTATTAGGGTACCATGTCTTCATGATTATGCTCTTTCATAGGTACTCTAGATCTTCACCACATTTTTAGAAATAAGGGTTTGGCTTGTAAGGTACCTGACTGAGCAACATATGGTTAATCCAAAAATTACAAACCCTAGCACAACATTATGTAATGTATACCTTCCTTGTCCAAGGTTTCATAACTCCTACAAAACCTGAGATGAAAGTCTTCATGACTATCATAAGAACTTCCATTGCATTTTATATATTCTAAGAACTCTTCACATTACATATTATTTTTGAACAATCTCCCTTATATATTATATTTCTTTAATAGTTTCACTCCTTCAAATATATTTTGATTATTCTTAAAATAAAATTTAATTAATTAATTTCTCTTAGTTCCTACGATCATTATCATTTCCCGTCTCTCAAAGTTCCTCGTCCGATCAAATTTTCTCAGTCTACCATTAGATTGTCTCTCATTTCAATGTGCATTGTTCCTTATGCACTCCTCATGATACTTAAAGTTATTGCTTGTCCATTAGTGAAAAAAATAATTTTTGATTGAAGCATAATTAGTAGGATCAATACAAAATTTATGGGCTGGATGCTCCTCTCCATCATATGTTGAAAAATCACCAAGAGTTTATTTTTATGCAAAACCTAAACACTGTAGAGCACTTGAAGTCATCACCTCAAGCTTGTTTATAAGATACTAATGAGATTCTATATGTACTGGGGCAATAGTTCCATCTGAGATTTGGATACTAGAACTTCTATCTAGCACTCTTGATTGCACTCTTAACCAACAATAAGTTTTCTCTTGTATCTATCTTAATAATAATCCGCATTGACTTTCACATCTTATCAAAATCTAGGGTAGCTATTTTGTGTGTTCTTTCACTCCAACACTCACAACATTATAACATGATTTATGTAGAATTTGGATAGTTTTCAGTACTTGTAACATATGGACGCCTCTCTGAACTTGGTAAATTTATCTTTTCAACCAACAATCCAAAGTTTCTTTAGTTGGCATACCATTGGCACAAAATTGATGTTCAGTGTATGCAATACTTGCATCATTATATAGAGCAATAATTCTTGCAATTGATTGAAGATTGAGATCCATAGCCTCACTTTCAAGCCAACCCTGGATTCTTCCATCACAAGGATCATAAGTTGTACCCTCAACCATATAATCTTAGAGAGAGTACAGGTTTGTCCCTATGGCCACAAGTTTTTCAATATACATTTAGTTAGTTGTCAATGTTCCAATCTTATCAGAACAAATCATAGTAGTGCAGCCTAAAGTCTCCACGCTTAGTAACTTCCTCACAATTGCATTTTTTGTGCCATTTTTCTATTACCAAATTGTGAATGGATATCTTAGACTTGCACCAAAGTGACAAAACAACACAAATTTAGTCAAGAAACAAATCTAAAACATACATTCCCCATGAAATTAGATTGAAACATGAGAAGAGGAAATAAGATGAACAAAGCAATAAAAGCTAATTGAATCCTATTCTAATGAGAAAACTCTCAATCCAATGGGGGGATTGGTACCGTTTAGATGTGGAAAACTTTACCAATTCCTTGATGTGATTTGATGATCTTTGATAATGATTGTTGATTCCTTGATGCAATTTGCCAATAACTTTGATAAAAATATGAAACTTGAGTGGAAATGGATGAAGTTGCGAATGAAATTGAGTATAGTAAGCTTGCATGGATTGTGGATGATCTATTCAATAGGAGAGGCCCTCTATTTATAGATTTGAAGAATGGGATATTGAAGGATTTAGATGAATGTGGGACAAAAGACCAACCAATGAGAGAAGGCCACTTGTCCACATGTGATTGGAGGAGGAATGGGCATATTTTGATGAATGTGCAAATAAATGTAATTAGGTGGAATTTTAAAATGTTGAGATGACAAGTTTAGAGGGAAGAAGAAAAGGAGTAATTCCACTTGGCTCAAGACAAAGGACATGTAAGAGGCCTTTAATGCTTTGTTGGAAGTACTCATCCCTTTTGGAGGGATTTTTGAATTGGAAGAATATTCCACAAAAGATGCCCTTTTGAATGGAAATTGATGAATTTATAAATCAAATAAATTGATTTATTGTGCAAGTTGCAAAATCTAGAGGATTGAAGTGATTAGGATTTAGGATTTAATCATGATTTGATTAATTTAGATAGAAATTAGATGATTTGACAATTTTGACTTAGGTTTTAGGATTTATTTAAATCAAAGTTGAGATGAATAATGATTTAGATTTAATTAAAGAATGTGGTATTAGATTAAATCAAATAAAGATTAATTTATTTAATTTAAAGAGATGACTTTAGAGATTTAATTAAATAAGGTGAATTATTTAATTAAAAGAGAAACTATAGGTTTAATTAAATAAAATGATTTATTTAATTAATAGACAATGATGACTTAATCAGATAAATTTAATTTATTTAATTAAGAGATGAAATGTGATGATTAAAAGAGATGATTCAAGATGAACTGATGTTAGTAAGATTAGGATCGGATGTGTAAGATCAATTTATATATTTTTCGTGTCTACATTTTTTCCCTTTTTGAAGCAATGCACTTGTTGTGTTGGTTGAAAGAATAAACTACCGAGGTCAAAATTCAATTTTTATTTTTATTTTTCAGATGCCCCACTACTGCCTCAATGAGAAGGATTACATTGGTATTCTGCCCCCTTGAGAGATCATACGAAAATTTGGTTTTTTGGGTGATCTCGCGAAAAAAGAGGACAAGCTACCTGACGGGCCCAGAAAGGGTCCATGATGCCAAAAATGTGCCAAAACATGAAAAAACAATGCAAAATGGCCCTTGGTCAGGAAAAAGTAGGATTAGGGGTTCAAACCCCTAGCTGAACGGCTAAACAAGGTGAAAAAACCCAAATTTTCAAGTTTAAATAGGCCCCAAGGGGTCACTTTCAATTCATTTGCACACTTAGCCTTTAGAAATTCTTGCATTGTGAGCTCTGAGCACTGTTTGAGATGGTGCAAATATTGCTTCCATGACATGTTTTAGATTGAGTACGAGTGCACCAATGGCCATCCGACGCAACACCAGTGGTATGTGACCCTTACCCAACTTTTGACTTTGATTTTTACGTGCATTTAATAGGGTCCAAAGGTCAAACAAGGTCAAGCGGTGCTATATAGTGCCATTGAGGGTGAAAAACCAGTGTCGTGCAGCCTCAAAGTGTATCGCATATGCAAAGGGCACTATCATGACTCAGTTAAAAAAATTAGTGTTTATGCTAAAGTTTTCCGCATATGAGAAGTGTGTCGTAGCGGGCCAATTTGAAATTTAGGATTTAGGGGCACGATCAAACTGCACACTGGTGGTGCAATTTGGAATTTGAAAATTGTGCCGCAATTGCAAACAACACTGCATATGCTGTTTCAATTATGAAAACTCAGGGGAGGATCTTGATTTTTTTTGAAACTTGACATTGTGACCCTTCCAGCACAGGAGGACCTCATGATACTACATTCACGAGAGCATAGGTGCCTGGTTCTTAGCAAAATAGTTAGGTTACATGAGTTGCTTTAGGAACACCTTGGGGTGATTAGCTTGTGGTATATCACCTATGCCTGTCCTATTCGAACACACTTAGGGATGATGACAGCCTTAGCAGAGAGATGGCATAGTGAGTCATCCTCATTTCACTTGCCCATAGGGGAGGCTACTGTCACACTAGAGGATGTCTGACACATCCTTCGATTGCCCATCCACGGGGAGAGAGTTATTTATGATGTGGATTTTGGAGAGATTCCTATTATGATGTGATGGAGCTTGAGAAGATCATCTTTTCTGAGGGCCAGATAGAGCTAGAGAGATACAGGGGCATAATGCCCACTTTCAGATTGATCGTAGCTACTATCATCTCAGGGCTTGTGGCATCAGATTTGTGGGGCCGATACTTTAGCCTTGGATGGGGTCTAGAATGGGAGTGGATGCTCCATCAGAGGGAGTGCTTTTCATGGGGGCCAGTGATGCTGGTCTCTCTGTATCGAGACCTTCATGAATTTTCATATTTAGATAGTGGGGCCATTGGGGCAAGGGTCACACTTCTGCATGTCTGGGTGTGGGAGCACATTGTCATGCTTCGCCCACAAGTTGCAGTGGTTTCCTTGGATCTAGATGATCCCATTGTTTGGTGGTATGGAGGGGCCTAGATTACATTCACACATATAGGGGTAGGTGGCATTGCACATTGGAGGAGGGTCATAGATGAGATGATTATTTTCACCTAGCAACCCTGACTTGGCATGGGTCCATGTTTCGATGATGCACAACATTTTTTTTTGCTTGGTAAGACAAACTTATGCAGGACCGAGAGCACACAATGATAGAGAGATACTTTCCAGACAGAGTTTCCAGATAGTTTAGGGACATACAAGACCGTCTTGATGACCAGTATGTGGCTATCTCCACCTGTACTATGAGCGAGACAACATGGGGCAAACCCATCCCAACCGATGAGGTCGTTACTTATTTCAAATAGTTGGTGGCCATACCATGGCCATATGATTAGGGACAAGGGGATTCAGGGGTCATGCAGGCCTACACAACATGGTTCATAGCACTCGTTTGATTGACAGATCCAGGTGCAACACCCCTACGATGGAGGCCTAGAGGTAGGTCAGTAGGTCAAGGGCGGGGGTAGGGAGGAAAAGGGGATGGGGATGGGAAAAGAGGAGGAGGACCACCTCCACATCATCTAGAGTAGAGAGTACAGGTAGATCAGGTTCCTGGTGATGGGGAGAGGCAACGAGATTGGGATGGAGAGAGAGAGGTCCCGAGGGATCACCAAGAGCAGCCCTTGAGAGACCACCACCAACCCCTACCACCACCACCAAATCCAAATCACAGGGATGCATTGATACAATAGCTGTAGGCATAGGTGCAGGTGCTCACATCCAAGAGGGACTAGGACAAATAGTAGATCCAAATCCTTAGTATAGAGAGAGATCAGGCCCGATGAAAGTGGGACCAGGAGATAGGCCGAAGATGACAACTTGAGATTATGGCCTCTGCATCTCAGAATAGGAAAATGTCTACATGGGTATACCACAGGGTAGTGAGAGAGTCAGAGTATTATAGGTTGCATTACAAGCATGCAATACTAGTAGCGGCTTGGGTGCCAAAGTTGTCACAATAGATAGGCATGAGACAACCCAAGGAGCATGCCGAGAGGCAGGAGGGTGAGGGGTTTAGCCAACAGGGCTAGTCTCACATTTTGATTAGAGATAGTATTCTTTTTGATGTATGGGCTCTGATTTTCTTATTGCTCTGATTGTATTATATCCTTGATTCATACACATTTGATCTGATCTTTATACTCGACAATTACATTTTATATATATGAGATGGTTCGATTTGTTTATGAGATTTCCTACTTTACTTATGCATGATGGATGGATGTATTTTATTTCCTATGTGTTATGATTCATGATATACAGATGTAATGTTTTTCTTATGTGATGCAATGATGTGATGCAATGATTATACATATATTTTATGGATGCACATGGTTATGAATGCATTTTTTTGGTTATATTTTCTATGCATTTTATGATCATGATGATGTATGGATGCAACATGTTATGATATGTAAATGATTCTCTAAATTATGTTTTAATGGATTATGTGATGTACTATGATTATGAAATGTATGCGATGATTCTTGTAATGAATGCAATGATATGAGATAATATTTTATGATAAGCAATGATTTGTAATGATATGATAATGTAATGACTTATGATATGTGACGATATGATATGTGATTTATGTAAAAGATGATTTGATAATTCCTATGTGATAATGAATGCAATGTGTTGATGCGAAATGATTATAATAATAATGTATGATGCGAGATGACCTATGAATGTAATGAAAAAATGTGAATGTAATGGCACAAATATAATCATTTAAGATGATGTGAAATGTGATGCACATGATTATGAGACGATGATGATGTGAGATGTTTATGCGATGCACTTGTTTATGAAATGCATGCAATGATATGTAATGTTTTTGTTTCTTTTCCTTATGTATTTATGATGGGTGATATATGGATGCAACACGTTATGATAATGCTCATGTGATGATTTTATGTAATGGAATATGAATGTAATGATGTGAGATGGCACATGGTATTTATGATATATGCAATGGTAATATGTATAAATGCAATGATAAAAATGATATGATATGAATACGGATATGTATCGATTTATTATGCAATGGATGGGTTAATAATGCCTATGTGATAATATCTATGATGAAATACAAATAATATTAATTAATCTATATTAATGATGAAATTCAATGTATCTATGTTTCCTAAATGATATGATATGCATTATGTTGATGATTGGTGGATGCAGGGTGGATGCATTTTTGTGATGTTTTTGAGTAACTGTCATGGTACCATGTTAGTACGAAAAGAAGACAAAAGAAAGAAGATCCAACAAGCCTACTTTATTAATGATGATGATGATAATGATATCAAGAATTGATATTTTAAAAGGGCCATTTACCTTATGTTTGATAATACACATAGGTACAATGCATCAAGGTACAAATAACCAGGATGGCATTGTACTTAGTGTGATGGACTTTGAATCGACAATCAGATAGGAGTACTCTTGTTCACACTTGACCTACATAACCTTATTCAGGATGTAGTTTAGATATTCTAAACATCTTAGACCAAAACATAGAAATGAAAGCCTTCCTATGTGGTCAACAAGACATTTAAAACACCCTCCCTATAGACCAAACAAAGCATGCATGACAAAGTTATTTTATAAGAATATATAACAAGCACAACAAATAAAAAGATAATGATCGTTGCCCCATTCCTTTCTCTCTAAATATTTCTATTTATACATCATCGAGAGGTCATTAGAATGAAAGCAAAATTAGATAAGTCAAAAAGACTAGATAAAGTAAACAAGCAAGCTAATGTTCTTCATACCACTAGCCAAGACTAAACTACGGTGATGCCTGATGTTGATGTACATTGTAGGAAGGATGCATCCTAGGACATGTTATTATCAGATGATGATGAGATTGATTGGATGATAAGCTATTGATATGAAGAGTTGACTAATTTGTTGACTTACTAACCTAGACTTGAGACTTTGACGATTGAGAACACTCTTTTGCACTTGCTAGACTTGCTTCTGATTGCTTCACCAAAGATTGAGGTTGTCGATGATTTATTATGAGTGATGCTTATTTCAGGTGAAAGTGAGATGAGACAAATGGATTTTTTCAAATATTTGGATGTTTTAGGTATTTTGAAATGTTTTGAGGCTGTTTGATTTTCGGATTTTTCAATTTTTTTTTTTGGTTTTTCAAGATTTTGACCAAGAGACTAACTTAAGGAACTATCCTAGAGGTCTTGGGAGCTGATCAATAGATTAGCCTTGCCTACATTATACACATAGAGACCATGTAGTTTGACTGACACAAACTCAATTATTGATGAGATATGATGTATTGCCAGATTATTGCGACAGACTCCTAAAGGACTGACCTAAGTGTCTTGGGGGATGATGAAAGATCAACCTTGCCTACGTTCAAGCTCAGAGACGACGTAGTTTGACAAGATGACTCCACCTTTTGATTTTTTTGGATTTTTGACATGTTTTGGATGTTGATATGATTTGGATGTTTTTGGATTTTGGAGATTTTTTGATGTTTTTGGATTTTTGAAGGATTTTAAGGAAGAATTCAAGGATGTACACAAATTCGATCCGATGCAGGTACACGAACATGCCCCCAGCGTGATGCGATAGATTACTTCAATAAAGGCAAGACAAACTGACCTTGGGAATATGCCAAGTAGTACTAGGTAGATCATGATACGAACAAAGGATCAAGCTATGATGTGGACACAAATGGATGGATGAAAGGATGATATGGGATGCGATGGAAGCATGATTGATGAATGATGCAGAAAAAACCATGAAGATCTTGGTGGATGGAGAGTGCTTTATTTACACAAGGTGCCTATTTTCCAGGTTTTCACCAAGGTACTTGCCGAAAGTGCCACCAAAGTTGTTTTCACTAGAGGATGATTTTTTATCTTTACTCTTTTTCAATCCTTTTTTTGATTTTTTTGTATTTTTGGTTTTACCTTTAAAAGGTCAAGCATAATTTTTTTTGAGATGAGATCTGTTCATGGGCTCTTGCAGAGGTTCGCCTTCAGGTGTTGATAGTTGATATGCCCTTTATTTTTAGCTTGTTGTAATGATGAATGGTCCCAACTAGTTGGGCTCAAAATTTCCCTTGCTATTTGGATTTGACACGTTCTTTTGATTTTCCTTCAGTACTAGCTCACTGACTTGGAAGGTCCACCTCCTAATTTTCTTGTTGTAGCTTCTCTTGAGTCAATTCTAATATACTTGCAAGTGGTTTAAGGCATCCATACACCGTTCATCCAATAGTTCCCCATTATTTAATCATGAGACCTGGTATTATTCATTTGTTATGATATTCTACAGTGATATTCTTAGGGATGGGAGCTCGATTTCAATGGGGAGTATGGATTATGATCTGTAGACCAGGGAGAAGGGGGTGGCACTTGTTGGTGTGTAGATTCTTGTGCGGTAGGCCCATAAGGCAAGATTCGGCTATAGATGCCAGTCATGACCTACATCATTGACTCTTTTCTTGAGGATCTTTAGGATGGTCTTATTGGTAGCTTCTGCTTGGCCATTTCCTTGGGGATAATATGAAGTGGAAAAGAGATTTTGGATTTTGAACTTTTGGCATAGGTCGCAACATACTGATTTTTGAAAGGTGTCCCATTATATGAGATAATGGCTTGAAGGGCACCATATCGAAAAATAAGATAATTCAGGATGAGCTTGGATATTTGCTTTGTTGTAATGTAGGTCATTGGTATGGCTTCCACCCACTTCATGAAATAGTATGTGGTGGTAATGATAAAATTATGGCCATTGGATCAAGTGGGGGTGATTTTACCAATGAGATCGAGCCCCCACTACGAAAAGGGCGAAGGTGTGATAATGGGGTGGAGTTCTTGAGTTGGTGCATGGATGAGGTTGCCATGTTGCTGACACTGCAAACAACTTTTGACATAGTCATGTGCTTCTCTTTCCATAGTAGGCCAATAGTTTCTTGGCCAAAGTCATACCACTGGAGTGTGAACCAAAAATGTCGTTATGTACCTCAATTAAAGAATTCAAGGCTTCCTTAGTGTTTAGGCAATGTAAAAGGGTCCCTTTGACTCTCCTACAATATAGGGTATCTCCTAGGATGACAAAATGGGATGAATTTTTGATGAAGGCTCTTTTAAGGTTTGGGGTTATGTCAGCAGGAAGGACTCCTATTCTCATGTAAGTGTAAATATCATGGTACCAAGAATCACTAGGACCAATGATTTCACACATGAATTCAGACTCTGGTACCTCAAATGCCAGTATGAGAAGCTACTCTATGAGGAATTCTTATTTTGGGATGTTGTGCAGAATCTCTAGGAGTGATATGATCTTAGCCATTGCATCTGATGCTTTGTTGTTTTCTCTGGGTAGCTTTTCAAATGTGATATCAATGAAGGACTCCTTAAGGATTTCCACCAACTTCTTGTATGGAATCAACTTATCATCCTTTATTTAATATTGATTGTTTACCTGGTTGATTATGAGCTGTGAGTCCTCGTAGACCTTAAGTGCCATGATCTGCCACTGCACTGCAATTATCAACCCTATGACAAGAGCCTCATATTCCATGATGTTTTTTGTGCATGAGAATGACAGTTTGTATGATTTAGGTATGTAGTCCCCTTGTGGAGTGATGAATAATATTCCTACTCCCGACCCGTGTTGTGTGTAGGATCCATCAAAATACATTTTCCAATGATCCACTACACCGAGGTTTAAGATTGATTCATCGGGGAACTCTAAAACCAGTGGATTCTTTGCATAAATTGGTGCCTCTTCCAGTTGATGTGTGATTTCTTGTCCTTTGATAGCCTTGCATTCTACATACTCAATGTCATGCTCTATCAGGATCATAACCCACTTAGCCATTCATGCTATGAGAGTTGCTCTGAAAATTAGGTACTTGAGTGGATCTATCTTTGCAATGAGCTTGATACGATGTGCTAGCATGTAATGTTTTAACTTCTGAGCTGCAAACATGACTGCTAGGCAGGATTTCTCAATGGGTGTGTAGTTCAACTCATGTCCCACCATGGTCCTGTTGATGTAATATATAGCTCTCTCCTTCTTGTTTTTGTTGTGTTGTGCTAAGAGAGCGCCAAGAGTTGTTATTGTTGCTGATATGTATAAGATCAAGGGTTTGCATGGAATTGGTGGCATAAGGATTGGTGGTGTGAGAAAATAATCCTTGATCTTGTCGAATTCTTGGTTTCATTTCTCATCCCATTTTTTTGCTACCCCCTTATGGAGTAGATGAGAATGTGGGATTGCCTTGTCTTCTAGTTGCATTATGAATCAGTGGATGGAATGGAGTCTTCCTTGTAGGCCTCTTAGCTAGTTCAATGTCTTGGGTGCCTCCATTTTAAGGATTTCCTTGAATTTAGCGGGATCCACTTCGATTCCTCTCATTAATACAATGTACCCTAGGAGCTTACCTTACTATACCCCAAAGATACACTTCTTTGGATTAAGTTGGACCTTGTACTTTTCTATTTTGTCAAAAATGAAGCTTAGGGTTGATATGTGATCCTGTCGCTTCTTTGATTTAGCCAGAATGTCATCCACATAATATTCCAATATTTTATAGATCATATCATGAAACATGAGTGTCATGTCCCTCTGGTAGGTTACTCCTACATTCTTCAACCCGAATGGCATCATATTCCAGAAGTATGTTCCCCACGGGCAAGTGAATGATGTCTTGTGCTGGTCTTCCTTAGCTATCATGATTTGATTGTATCTTGAAAATTCATCCATTAATGATAGCATCTCATGTCCTGCAATCATATCCATGATCATGTCAATTTTTGGAAGTGGAAAGACATGCTTTGTTTAAGTCTTTGAAGTCTGTGCAAATGCGGATGCCCCCATTTGGTTTTGAAATAGGTATGAGGTTCGAGATCCACTCTAGATAGTTGATTGGCCGTATGAACCTTGCATCTAGGAGCTTTTATAATTCCATTTTAACCAACAAGGTTATTTGGGGATGCATTTTTCTCAGCTTTTGTCTAACAAGCTTCGCTTCAGGATATACAACTAGTTGATGAACCACAATTTTTGGATAAAGCCCAAGCATATCGACATAAGTCCATGCAAAATTTACCTTTCTTTCCTTTAGGAGTGCAACTAGGAGTTCCTGTTCTTCTATGAGAAGTGACTCGACATAGAATGTTGTGTGGTAGTTCCTTTGTTCCCAGATTGACTAGATTGCATTGTTCCTACAGAACCGCTGACTTTTCCTGGTGAATGGCACTGAGAGGAAGATTGAATCCTTCATCCTCTGACACCTCATAGAGGTTCACCATTGGATGCATCCTTTATTTTTATTTTTTTTGAGTCAGAGAGTGCCATAGTGTGGTTTTCAATCAAAGACCTTGAGATTATTCTCAATTTCTCACTTTTGTGACTAAAGGATTCAATTGTTTCTCTCTAATAGGCTTGTGTATCTAGTACGATGTCAAACCCAACTTTATGATCTCCATATGGTACTGTATACTGCAATCCCATGAATTCCCAGAGCACCTCATCATTTTTGAATGTGTCCAAAATTGGTGGTCCTTGTTGGTTGTAATCGATGAGTTGGGGATAGACTAGGTTTATTTCATGCTTTTGATGGTCTGACTCAAAAGATAGGGTGTTGATCATGAGAAGGGAGGAATCTTCAAAAGGCATAGGTAAGTTAGTTATGGTATCCTCATCATCACTACTACTACACACACTAGTTATGTCAAAGGTAAAGTTGTCTATGAATTGACCTGTGGATACAAGTAACTGAAGGGTGGCTACCGATAGCTGAGGGGGAGTTTTGAATGCTTTAACGAGGGGACTTTTTCCATGTATGGTTACACTCAGAGGGGTACACCCAAGGTGAAGATTCTTCATGTGATTTCCCACAATGATAGGTTCCAATCGCCCATTGTTGTTCTTTCCAAGACTCTCATTCTTATTATAGCCCGTTCCCAACATTAATTGAAGTCCTTAATTGGCATCATCCATGGGAAGGGTTGGTATAGGTCTCTCATCTTGATAGAGGAGACTAGATATGTCTCTCTCATCCACCAATTCTCGGCTTAGATCCCCCAAATTCCCGAATTGAGAGGGATCCACTCTTAAAGTTTGAGTTGTTTTATTGGCAAGCTATGGCTATCCATGGGATCTAGGGGATTGAGGTAACTCCCCTACCACAAAGGCTCATTTCATCATTTTGTTATCCCCACACCTGTTGTCTTGGATTATGAATTTGATTTTAGATATGTCAGGAATGGTAGGTGTCTTTGTCCCAAAAGTGGATGCAATGTTGGTTGGGTTTATATATGGAGTTGAAGGGCCTTCATCATTCTTTAGGACATGGGGGATTTTATAGTACTTTTCTTCCAGGTTTTTACAATAGGAAAATTGCTCACTGTAGATTGTGACCTCTTGATTTTGGTATGAGAAATTAACACACTGATGGAAGATTGATGCGACTGGTTACATCCCATGGATCCATAGACTCCCCAGGAGGATGTTATTAGGTTGATCAAGGTCAAGAACCTGATAGGTGGTCTCCATAATGGTTGGCCCTACTTGAATAGGGAGTTGGATAGTTCCCTAAGACACTATTTCTTGGTCATCATACACTCTAATTATGATTCCCTTGCCTTTTTCAATAGAATCTTCAGAGAATCCTAGATTCTTTATAAGCTTGAGAGAACAAATGTTTAAACCTGCACCCCCATCCACCAAGACCCTCTTAAATTTTTCTTTTAAGAACCAAGACTTCAAGGTGAAGTGCACGGTTGTGAGATGGTTGAGCAGGGAAGTCTTGATCAAAAAAATGTGAGGAGATTTGGGGTGGTAATATTTCTAACCATAGCTTGGAATTGTTCTGTATCAAGATTAGTGGAGATGGTGGATGAAGCCAATTCTTCCTCAAGGATTTCTCTATGGGTGAATGAGATCTTCAATAACTCCATGATGGATTTATAAACGAGAGTTATTTTCAACTGGTCCAAGACATTGTAGCCGTTAGGAGTGAATTTCAGATTTGAAGTGGATGCCCTAAGTGGTTGTGATGCCCTAGCAATGGTGACTTTTCCACCGTATGTGGTGACTACACAATTGGTTTTGGCTCCCTTGATGCTAACAATAGTGATCAATTCATCTACGGATGTGAAAAATTATTCGTACAAATGGTTTACATTCACATACTTTTTGCTTCCATTTGTTTTTTCCTTGGTTATGGTCAAGCATCAGATTCATGTAGATCTTTAGATCTTGATTGTGAGCTAGTTGTTCCACATTAATAATCTTATCGTCGATGAGGTGTTGGATTATATTTTTCAGCTTCATGCAATTGGCTATAATGTGCCCCTTGATTTTATGATAATCAAAAAGGTAAGTTTCATTATACCATGGTGGTTTCACTTGGGTCTCTTGATAATTATCATATGTGGGGATTTTGATGAGATTCTCGTTTACCAATTTCTTCATGATGGATTCGACTGATTCCCCAAGGGCTATGAACTTTCTCTTGGGGGGATATTTATTTCATAGAGGTGATCCTCCTTGAGTATTCAGATTATTGATTTGATTATTGGGTGGTTGTTGTGCTATCACATTGGTTCGTGTGTTGTTCCAATTGTTGTTTTGTGGTTGCTGATATGTTTGGGTGTTCTACTTCGAAGCACTAATTATGACCTTGGCGTCAACCACACCATCATTAGTGACATTCTTGTTTTTTGCCCACATGTGAGGATTTTAATTATAGCTGGTGGAAGGGCGGTTGTCTTGATGTTCTGGATAGGTGGGCATCCCTCCTTGTGCAATGAGGGATCGTTCAATGTTGAGCGCCTTTCAATTTGTTGTAAGTGGTGATGCACTACATTTTTAGATGGAATGCCAAGGTTTTATTAAGATTGGAAATGATGGTGCTATGAGAGAGGGGGACCACCCATTGAAAGGCCCCAGGTCATAAAAGGATAAGAGAAAAAAGGCTTCCCTAACCCACCTCAGTCTAAGGGGAAGTAAGGATGACGAGGATGAGAATGATGAGGATTACGTGTCCCATGATCACTCTACAATCCTAGATGTTGGAACGAGACTAGATGAGTCAGTCTTTAGAGTCAAATTTGTGTCTCAGAAAAATCTCTATCTAAGGATAGAAGCAGAGTTCTAGCACAACAGTGTGAGACACTGGCATCTCATAGGGGCACTGGCATTCGTATGACCAAAGAACCAAAAAGATAGAAATCAAAATCAGAAGGTTAGATTACCAGCCTAGTCTAGAGATGTTTAAAGTGAAAAAATGAGATTAAGTAAAGAGAAATGAAGATACAAATATGATAAAGGAAATGTATTACCACCAAGGTGACGAAGACGATCTCATACAATGCTCTCTTCACTAGCTCGCTCCAAGTTCTCTCCACTTGCACACAATAAAGGGAGAAATTGTTGGGGTTGTATAGGGGCCTACCTCAGCCAGACCCCCATCTTGGTGTTTCCACCTCCATGAACAACCAAGTTTGGAATACTTAAAATAGGTGATAAAGGAAAGAAACTACAAGTTATATAACACAAAACAAAATAAGTAGTACACACTTAATCAATCAAAATAAAAAGGAGAGATTGTAGGAGCTTACCACCTTCATCCAAAGCACTCAAGGCTCATGGAGGAGTGAACGATAGGGACTCAAGCCTATGTTTCCACAATGTATCCTTTGATTTCCCTGTTGGAGTGACAAAGTAGTGGATTGTTGCAATGGAGTGAATGGTGCTTGTGCAAAGCTTGTAAAGTGAATCCTCAAAGCATGGAGAGAGTGTGCAAACTTGTTCAAAACTTGAGAATGGAAGAATGGAGTGAGAATATGAAGGAGAAGGTGAAAAATGGCCATAATCAGGTTGGCTAGCTGAAGAGGGATGTTACTCTTCGAATTCCAATCGAAAGAGTAATGCCTCTGCAGTCTCCAACCATAGGAATCTACCAAGGACGTAAGTGTGCCACGTGAACTTCTGTGCACCATGTGAGTGTCCCCAACAAAAATTCCTGCACCCACACACAAAATAGGCACCAAGTGGAATGCAAGAAGTGGGATTAAGTGGAATTAAACCTTCACTTTTGATTTTCTAAATTTTTAAGGGTCAAAAGGGAATTTGCATTAGGGGTACAAATTCATGTTGACACATTTTTCCCCCACTTTAGTGAGCATGAGTATTGATGAGTGCTTCGGTAAAGTAGAGTAGTAAAGAAGTAATAGAGTAAGAGATGTATACTTGAACTGATGAGGAAGCAAAGCACGGTATGGAAAACTTGGAAGTGTAGGTAGGGACTTTATAGTTCCGTGAAAATATAAAGCTGAAAAATGAAAGTACCTTACAGGTTCACGGTCCTGCAAGGGTGGTACCCTTCAAGAAATCTCGCATGAAGGAAACCAAGAAAAGCACCTTACAACCCCATTGATCTTCGAGGAAATTTACCCCCAAGAACTCTCACATGAAAGAGATCAAGAAAAGCACCTCATAGACCCATAGATTTGCAAGGAAGGTATCCCCCAATAACTCTCACATGAGGGAGATTGAGAAAAGAACCTTAGAAACCCGCAGATCTGCAAGGAAGGTATCCCCCAAGAACTCTCACATAAAGGAAACCAAGAAAGGGCCTTACAGACCTAGAAACCTGAAAGGAAGGTATCCTCTAAGAACTCTCACATGAAGGAAACAAATAAAGCACCTTATAGACCCGTAGATCTGCAAAGAAGGTATCCCCCAAGAAATATCACATGAGGGAGACTGAGTAGAGGGGAATCCATAGAGCCAAAGGTAGCGACATGTTTACCCATAGATAGAACACATTAGGAAGGGGCCACGTAGGCAAGTGAATAGACAATCACACAAACCATCACTAAGTTGTAAGACTTTTAAAGGGGTCCCTCGGGAACCCTTCAAAAGGAGGGAGGGTCCACTCAAGGGACACACTATTTGAAAGGTAAGGTCTAGTCAAGATACCCCCAAGCCATACGTAAGGATGCGAAGACGGTTTAGTCAGGCTACCCTTGGACTAGACGTCGAGATGTGAAATAGGCCTAGTTGGGCTGCCCCCAAGCTATACACCATAGAACTTTGTTGAAATTTTTTGAAGGGGTCCCTTGGGAACCCGATGTTAAGAGGTGGGGTCCACTCAAGGGACACGTTATTCAAGAAGCTTATTGCCTTCCTTTTCCAATTGATTCGTCATCAAGGAATCCTTCTGAAATATGTTCACTTCATCAAGGAATTTGAAAGGAAGGAGATGTGCTCATGCGAGGGGAAGACTTAGACCGTTCCCGCTTCAAAAGAAAAATTTCAAGTCCTTTCTTTATGAACCTGTGATGAAGGAAACATGTTCCATTGGGGTTCTAAGTTGAGAATGCAATTCCAACAAGGAAGTGTGTGAAGGGTCTTCGAGAAAAGATTCGTTTGGAAAAAAATACATTTTCTAAAGACCAAGTAATGTGGAAGATGTGTTGTCACACATGAAAGGGACAACTCAAGAAAATAAGAGAGAAAGATAAAGTGAAAAGAAAAGAAAACAGGTCATGCACAGAGCGCACAAGGGGATCTAGTTACATGGGGTCAGATCTGCCTTTATTTATATATATAGGTAACCAAGGTAAGAGGTGAATGATCATCAATCCCCAACCAAATTAGGAATAATGCACGAAAGACAAAATAAAATAAAAAATTGGGTCAACATGGAAGGAGGCTTAAATGCTACCGACGCTTTGCATTGTCCCCAATTTATCAAAATTCAATCACAAACATGGAAGAATGATGACACATATAGAGGAAGATTTAGAACATAAACACCACGCTTGTATCCAAGCACCAATAGGGGTGATGAGGGTCATCCAGTAACATGTAGCAAAATCACGGGGGAAGAACATGTCACATCACACACACATCAAATCTAAAGATCAAGAAGGGGGTCTCCCCATAGCACTGGTCAATCGGGAGGTCGTCGACTTCCCACTCTAGATCCTTGAAGGAAGGAAGACGATCCTACAATGGTGTAATGTTAAGGGGAGGAGCTTTTGATCCTCCCACAACAAGGGCCAAAGTAGAGGGAATTGTAAGGTCTCCGTCGCTTAGCTCTTGTGGGTCCAGGGTCAACGACCTAGCGAAGATTTCTCACAGGGTAAAGACTTCTTCCACTGAGTTAAAAAAGAATTTAACAAGAGTGCCATGTTTTACCTCAAAGGATGGAGGAGTTTACACCTGAGCTTCACTGCTAGGCTCACCGAGAGACTTAGGAGCAGTGAAAAACTCAAGGGAAGCTAGGACCAATTTTTTCATTAAGATAAAACAAGTCAGTTTGGGGTCACCTTTCAGAGAAGGTGGGCTCTTCTTACATCCTCCATTGCTGGAGGGGCCACACTCTACTTTCTTCTTCATCAAAAGAGGTGAAATCCTCACATATGAAACAAGGAGTCATGAGGAAGAAGAGGGAAAAAATGTAGTGGACACAACTGAAGTATTCACAATGTCCACGAGCTTGAAAAAAGGAAAGACATTTGAGACAGAAGTCAACAAGGGAGGATCTATGAAAGGAACAATGAACAATTGCACCCTTCCAGGCACATGTGCACTCATAGCGGGAGCTGAAGGAGGTCTAGGGGCAGAAGGAGGGAAAGAGGAGGACACAACAGGAGATGCAGTCTTCTCTTCCTCATTCTTCTGTAAGGAGGCTTGCTCGACTAGGAGAGCCTTTTGTTGACACTTACACTCATGCATAAGGTGGTTTCTACAACTCTTTGCACCAAAAGCCAGAACTTGCAAAGGGATAGAAGGATCCTGCTCAGCCATAGGAGTGTCCTCCATGATTGTCTCTAGTGGAAGGGCAGACTCTTGAATGAAAGGAGGAGGGATAGGCTCAGAAGTGGCAGGAGGAGTTGACTCTAACGCCTCAATGACGGGCCTCTTCCCGTTTACTGTTTTGGGAACAAGAATAGTATGAGGCCACCTAGGCTGAGACAAAGGATTCTTCATGGGGGGCTTTCTTCCTTCCATACCGAATGGGCCTAGGCTCTGTCGGTAAAACATGAAGCTCAAATGCAGGATGCTTCACTAAGCAAGCACCATGGGATTCTCTCACAAACACGAGACAAAAGCAGATGGTACCATGAAAAAATGAGAATAAGCATCAGGCTGGACCATGGAAGAGGCAGAAGGAGGATCTCGAGATCATTTCTCTTCTTCTCTTCTACGTGCCTTGGTGACATCCCTATCAGCCTTTAAGCAAGCTCTATTAGAGATAGCATAAGGCGAAGGAGGGTATCTCACTTTCGGCCTAGCATGCCCCTTCTTATAGTTTTGATATGTGTGGTGTAGAAGTTCCTTCCTAGTCAGGAGAGGACTAAGAGAGGCATGCCCAAAGTAATCTAGGTTATAGTAGCCACATGCAACCGGTGGTCTATAACTAGTGTCATGGACAACATGTATTGAATCTCCATGAACAAATTTCATAGATTTGTGTATGACCAAGGGAATTGCATTCATAGCTACTAGCCAGGGGATACCTAGCTTCACTCTAAAGAGTTTGGACCATAGGATAATGTCAAACTTAAGGCATACAGATTTGGATCCAATGAGGACCGATAGGACAATACTCCCTATAGGAGGTATGAAAAGTACGTTGTGTGTGCAGATGATACTTTCAAATGCATCATATGCATCCTTGTGCAGGAAGTTAATCAACATGATCTCGTTAGTTATAATGTTCACTTGCGATGTCAGATCAACAAGAACACCTACTACAATGTTCCCATTTATCCTTGCAGGAATGTAAAGAGGAGATGGATCTCTATTAAAGCCCATCAATAGGTCTTGTGAAGTAAAGGTTATGCTCATACCACTACTCACAATTTGCGCAAAGGGAATAGGTTGATTAAGGAAAGATGCGATCACACACACCAGATGGTACTTCTACAGAGCCTCCAAGGCGGTCCAAGGTAGTGACCCAGTTAAGGGATCATTACGAAAAACTTTGGAACCTTCTAACTACGCCTACTAGGGGTCAGAGGTTGGGTTGTGAGGCGAGAGCCTAACAAAAATCACACCTACAAAACTCCTAAGATATGAGGAAAGGGGATTTCAGTATCACAGAATGAAACCAAAATGGTTCATGTTAGGTTCACCAAAAATGTGAGAGGGGGACCACCCACTACAAGGCCACAGGTCACGAAAGGCCACGAGCGAAAAGGCTGCCCTAACCCACCTTAGTCTAAGGGGAAGTTAGGATGATGAGGATGAGAATGATGAGTATTACGCATCCTATGATCAATTTTCAATCCTAGATGTTGGAAGGAGACTAGATGAGTCAACCTTTAGTGTTGGATTTGTGTCTCAAGCAACTCTCTATCTGAGGATGGAAGCATAGTTCTAGGACGATAGCGCGACACATTGGCATTTCACAGGTGCGCTGGCGTTC
This sequence comes from Sequoiadendron giganteum, assembly GCA_007115665.2. Classification (NCBI taxonomy): domain Eukaryota; kingdom Viridiplantae; phylum Streptophyta; class Pinopsida; order Cupressales; family Cupressaceae; genus Sequoiadendron; species Sequoiadendron giganteum. The sequence continues at coordinate 305,092,794 of CM021105.1, forward strand.
ATACGATTAGAGAACCAAAAACATAGAAATCAAACTCAGAAGGTGAGACTACGTACCAGCCTAGTTTATAGATGTTTAAAGTGACAAAATGAGATTAAGTAAAGATAAATGCGGATACGAATATGATAAAGAAAATGTATTACCACCAAGGTGACAAAGAAAATATCATGCAATTCTCTCTTCGCCAACTCATTCCAAGTTCTCTCCACCTGCACACAATAAAGGGAGAAATTTTTGGGGTTGTATAGGGGCCTGCCTCAGTCAAGCCCCCATCTTGGTGTTTCCACCTCAACGGAAAACCAAGTTTGGAATACTTGAAATAGATGATAAAGGAAAGAAACTACAAGCTACATAACACAAAACACAACAAGGAGTGCGTGCTTACTCAATTGAAAGAAAAAGGAGAGATTGTAGGTGTTTACCACCTCCATCCAAAGCACTCAAGGCTCATGGAGGAGAAAATGAGAGGGACTCAATCCTCTGTTTCCATGGTGTTTGTCCTATGCTCGCCCTATTGGAGTGACATACTAGTGGATTGCTGCAATGGAGCGAATGGTGTTGCTCCAAATCTTGGAAAGTGAATCCTCAAAGCATGGGGAGAGTGTGCCAACTTGTTCGACACTTGAGAATGGAAGAATGGAGTGAGAATATGAAGGAGAAGGTGAAAAATGGTCATATTCAGGTTGGCCAGTCGAAGAGGGACATTACTCTTCGACTTCTAATCGAAAGAGTAACGCCTCTGTAGTCTCCAGCCGCAAGAATCTGCTAGGGACGTAAGCACACAACATGGATGTCTATGTGCCACATGGGTGTCCTTGACATAAATTCCCCCATTGACACACAAAACATGCACCAAGTGGAATGCAAGCAACAAGCTTAAGTGGAAATAAACCTATTCTTTTGATTTTCTAAAGTGTTAAGGGTCAAAAGGGAATTTGCATTAGGGGTGCAAATTCATGTTGATACAAGTGCAAATTTGTTGCTCCTACGACATGGCCCACTTGCTTCGATTGGCCTTGGATCACCATCATTGTAGGAAGGAAGCGAATGATTCCCCCTTTCCTTTTTTGAACGTAGATAGTTCCTCAAGACTAACATCCATTCCAATGTTGAATGCATAATTCTTTATGAATGCATCGATGATTTCTTGGAACATTTTGATGTCGGTAGTTAAGTGAGAGAACCACTTCATCGAAGCACCAACCAAGCTTCAAGGAAATAGCCACATTAGATATGTATTGTTATATGCGACTTCCATACAATATACGTGGAATTCCTTGATGTGGTCCTTAGGGTTTCCAAACCCACGATATTTGTCAAATTTCAAGATTTCAAAACCCTTCAGAAATGGTATCATTGCAAGGCTTCTGTCAAAAGGATAAGGACACAGATTGTTTGGTGTCCTTGTTGTTTTTCCTGATTAGAGATCAAGCATGTGCTATGAGAGAAATTTGATTTGTGTTGTCACATTGTCTCATGGATTAGGAGGTGGAGTGAATATGTTTTGAGGTGGTTGAAGTGTTTGATTGATGAGTGGAGTGTGGGTGGGAGTTTGTTGCAAGCTCTGTTGTGCGAGTAAGGCTTGCTAATATCCTTGCATTTTTTGTTGTGCCAACAATGCTTGGTCTTGTTTTTGTTGTTCCAACAAAGCTTGTTGTTGGTCTTGCTGCTGTTGTGCCAAAAAATCTTGTTGTTGGGCTTGTTTTTGAGCCACTTGTTGTTGTGCTTGATACTGTTATAGGGCTTGTTTATATGCTTTTTGTTGGGTTGTTTGCAATTATTCCTAATATTGAGCTTGTTCTTGCACTTACTGAGCTTGATATTGGGCTTGATCTTGAGCCTGTGCTTGTTGGGTTGCTTGTTTATCCTGTGCAGCCTACGCGGCTTGAGTTGCTTGTGCAACTTGGGTGGCTTTCTATTGCACTTGCTGTGCCACTAATTGTGCTTGTGCTTGCTGAGTAGCTAGCTATGGAACTTGTTAATTTTTTATTTTCTAAAGTGCCTTTTGATAGGTGGCTGGTTGAGCTACTTGCAACATGATGCTAAATGAGTTTTCCATGTTGGGTTTTGGTGGTGTTAGTAGATTAGGAATAGTGTTGAATTTTGTGATGGGCATGACTGTGGTATTGATAATTGGGGTTTGGGAGGTGGATTTTGTGATTGATATGCTTGGTCCTTGAGAGACCATGGTCGATGATGTGTTGCTTGCAGGTGTTTCTTGAATGGTTTCCATCTGTTGTTGTGATATCAATGGAAAGACGAGAGGATTCAATATGATGCTTTGATTTATAATGGGGGGTTTCTTGGATTTTTTTTATTGATGGCAGGTCAAGGGAGAAGGCCTAACCCAAGGAGTGGTGTGGATGTCAATGGTGAAGGTGGAAATGGTGGGAAAATAGGAGGTGCATTCCCTAGAAGAGATGACAATGATGATGAGGGATCAAAGATTCCCTATACTCCAAACAAATCACCTTCTCCTTGTGAGGTCATGGGGAGAGAGTTTTGCGTGTTGAGAGGATAATTTGGTGTTGTATGAAAAGAGGATGAATGGGTAGGATTGTGAAATGTGAGCGAAACATATGGATGTAATGGATTCAATGGGATGACTTGGCCCAATATAGTGTTTGCATCCAAATCTTGGTTATTCACAAGGGGATGTGCTTGAAGTACATGAAGCAATGATATTCCCCTGTTAACAACTGGTAGAGTTGGAGCAATAGATGATGTGATTTGTGAAATGCTTTGAGTGATGCTTTGATATGGAGGTATAGGTGAGATTCGGGGCATCCCAAGGGGTTTATCCACAAGGGTACTTATGTCATAATCAAAAGGGAGTTAAGCCCCTTCCTTTTCCAATTCAAGCATGTATTGGGAGGGATTTAACCTCATTATGACATTGAAAATTCTATGAGTTCTGAGATTTTGAACCTTTTCAAGGATTTCATCTTGTGTCATCCCTAAGATATTATCGATGATGTCCTCTCCTTGACCCTCCTCTTGAGGATTTTGTGATTATGGAGGAAGATTTCTTGATCTAATGGGATTCATCTCAAGAGTGGTTTGGCTTAGGTCACTCAAATTTGATGTTTCTTTGTTGATTTCCATGTTCTTCTTGTGTTGCGATCTAGTTTGCACCATAAAATAGGGATCAATTTTCAAGAATATGTGAGATGAACCTCTAATTATTTAGATTGATCTAACTTTAAGCACAAAAGGAGAAGAACTAGGATGATTAAGGATCAAAGTGTGATGATGAGAAAAAAAAAATATGGGTGATGTGGATGATTGAACTTATTTGAGAAATCTTGAAGGAGACACTAGACTGTAGGACTTGATTTGATTTGATTTGATTTGATTTCAACCTTGGCTTGATTGGATTTTGATTTGGATAGTGAACTCATAAACTATAAGAGGTTGGATGTTGTCCTAGAGTAGACTTGTACACAAGATGATAATTTGACTAAGCATGTAAAGAAGGATTCATCTAAACACCATTGGTCAAACAAGATGATTTTGATTTGATTTTCCCTTTTTTGGATAATGAACTTATAAACCTCAAGATGTTGGATGTTATCAAGAGGTATAATTGTTCACAAGGATTGATAATTTGATCAAAGATGTGGAGAAGGATTCATCCACACATATTTAACCAAACAAGATGATTTGGATTTGCCAAAAGTCTAGCATGGAGGATATTTTCAATATTTTTAAGAGTTGTTGATGAGATTATTTTGATTGATGTTTGAGGGATGGATGAGAGTGATGAATTTGATCCTAGATTAGACCTAGATAAAACTCCTTTCTATAAGACCTCGATATTGAAGAACATGCTTGGTACTCCTTATGTGAGAAAAGAAAACTTTTGAAAGAGACATAGATTTTGTTGACAATAAAACTCATAAAAATTATGATTGTTCTTTGATGCACATTTGTAAAAGCTGAAAGTCAATCTTTCTCTAAATTCGTAAAGCATATAAAAACGTTTCTTGTGAGATTTTTGACTAAGACCTTTGGATTTTGGTTTTCGGATTACGATTTTTCGAGAAATCATTTGGAAAAACACATGTATGGGGTTCAATTATTTATTAGCTTTGCTTCATGACTTCCTTTTATCACAAACAATTCTTGATTAGGTTTCCACACTAGATGTCTAATGTCCTAACTTCTTATCATCCCACAAGTCCGTTATGTGGGAATAAAGGAAATTAAGGAAATTTTTTCATAATGTTGACTTTAGTGAGAACAAATTATGATATAAATCCAAATACTTAGAAGCCTCTAAGGATGAAATCCCTAGGGAAAGCAAGAATTGTTTTGGGACCCAAGCAAAGCGTTTTGATTTCAAAGAATGTGCACAACCCTATGGATAAAATGAGGAAATATTTGTTGAGTTCCCACTTGGATAAATCTAGCTATGCCTACTCTTATCAGATGATTAGATGTTTGACCACACAGGCTCCCCCTTATAGTGCACACGCTTCTTAGGTCAGCCAGGAATTAGTATCCATGAAAATACCATGGAATAATTCTCATCTCTAGAAAGAGTCGTAAAAATGTGGGATGTCTTCAGAACAATTGTTCTTGCATCAAAAAATAGATAGGGATTTTGGCTTTTAGACAATGTTGGTTTCTTAATCAAGGCACCCGTTCAGAAGGCCACATAAGAGGCAAGATCAAATCATGTAAAGAGTATCACCTGCTTGTCTGTTGGAGCTCCAATAATGATGAGATTTCCTCAACATTTGAATTTGTATACCAGTTGGGAGAAGCTTGGTGTTTAGCTCATTACCGGTTTGAGTTGTTCCCTTGGGGTGAGTACTTTTTCACACCAAGGCAGGCTCTCTAAAATGTGAACAATAGCGAAGGAGAGTATTTTTAGTTCGACCACCTAACGCACTTAGGTAGGAGCACACACAATACCATTTCTTCACACTCACAATTTTAAGAATCCAAATTAAAGTGTGGAGGTAATCATTCATACAACCTAATATCACAAAAATACTTTTGGTTCTCAAGATCACAATGAAGCGTGAGAGAATTGCATATGTCTTTTTAGATGATATTAACTTGGATAAGGGATTATAAAACAAAGAATACACATGTTCATTTTAACCACAAAGAAATGATCTGAATTATTTTTAAGCACCAATTTTGAAGTGTGAGATTTGTTTGTTCATTTATTAAGCCCAAAACAAAATCTAGAGTGTTTGCCTATAATTATTTTTAACCCTTTTTTTTGTTCTTTTTAAACCCAAACAAAATTTAGTAAGTTCTAAAAACAACAATGTAGCAAATCCTTAGAAGAGGGATTATAATTTCTCCCCAAAGTGTTTAAAAAAAATTGATACAATGAGCTAATGATAGCATGGAGAAATCTTGGTCTTCATTTCCTTCCCTCCCTTTGATCAAGCCAACCTGCAAAAAACTAGTTAATATTGCAAAAACAAAGACTAAAAACCAGTTAGAAGTCAAAATAACCAAAATGAAAAAAAGCGCATGCCAAAAATAACCAGAAATCTGCCTTTTATCCAACTTCAACGACATAATCCATGGGTGCGGTACAGTTTGAGAAGGTCAGTGGAACAATATAGTGCCACTGAGGACTGAGAGTGGTGGTCCATAGAAAAATAGTGATCCTAATTGTGGCGTTGTTTGGTAAAGTAGTGTTGTTTGGATTTTGGATGATTCGTGATGCACTTTGAAATTCAAATTTTGTGGGTGGGAAGATGCCAGCGATGCAATTTGAAATTTGGAGTGACACAATATAGTACCACTAGACTGATAGTGGCGGAGTTTCTTGTAGACACAAAAAAATAAAAATAAAACACATGAAATTTTCAAAAAACATGATGAATTCCTCCAAATTCGCCCTCCTTCTAGCGCCAAAATGTGAATGGATATCTTAGACCTGCACCAAAGTGACAAAAAATACAAATTTAGTCAAGAAACAAATCTAAAACATACATTCCCCATGAAATTAGATTGAAACATGAGAAGAGGAAATAAGATGAAGAACAAAGCAATAAAAGCTAATTGAATCCTATTCTAATGAGAAAACTCTCAATCCCATGGGGGAATTGGTGTCATTTTGATGTGATTTGATGATCTTTGATAATGATTTTTGATTCCTTGATGCAATTTATCAATAACTTTGATAAAACTATGAAAATTGAGTGGAAATGGATGAAGTTGTGAATGAAATTGAGTATAGTAAGCTTGCATGGATTGTGGATGATCTATTCAATTGGAGAGGCCCTCTATTTATAGGTTTAAAGAAAGGAAGATTGAAATATTTGGATGAATGTGAGAAAAAAGACCAACCAATGAGAGTAGGCCACTTGTCCACATGTGATTGGAGGAGGAATGAACACATTTTGATGAATATGCAAATAAATGCAATTAGGTGGAATTTGAAAAGGTTGAGATGACAAGTTTAGAGGGAAGAATAAAAGGAGTAAATTCCACTTGGATCAAGGCAAAGGACATGTAAGAGGCCTTTAATGCCTTGTTGGAAGTACTCATCCCTTTTGGAGGGAATTTTGAATTGGAAGAATATTCCATAAAAGATGCCCTTTTGAATGGAAATTGATGAATTTATAAATCAAATAAATTGATTTATTGTGCAAGTTACAAAATCTAGAGGATTGAAGTGATTAGGATTTAGGATTTAATCATGATTTGATTAATTTAGATAGAAATTAGATGATTTGGCAATTTTGACTTAGATTTTAGGATTTATTTAAATCAAAGTTGAGAGGAATAATGATTTAGATTTAACTAAATAAATATTGTTTTATTTAATTAAAGAAGGTGGTGTTAGATTAAATCAAATAAAGATTAATTTATTTAATTTAAAGAGACGACTTAAGAGATTTAATTAAATAAGGTGAATTATTTTATTAAAAGAGAGACTATAGGATTAATTAAATAAAATGATTTATTTAATTAACAAAAGATGATGAATTAATCAAATAAATTTGATTTATTTAATTAAGAGATGAAATGTGATGATTAGAAAGAGATGATTTAGAATGAACTGATGTTAGTAAGATCAAGATCAAATGTGTAGGATCAATTTGTATTATTTTTCATGTCTACACAAGTGCCAAACATGTAGTAATAATAGTAGGCAAGCCTTCTAGTATGAAAACAATAACCAAAGCCATTGCAATCTCAAACTAATATGTAAAATTTTCAAAAGAAAACTTGAAATTTTGTGGCCAACCATTCACGATCTCCCATGAAAGGAAATAATTAAGATTTATAAGCCAAAACAGTGCACAAAAAACTCTAATATGGAAGTGAGTGCCTTTGTAAACTCATTCAAATTTTTATTCAATGGTGTCTCTTCATCATGTAGAGATGCCTCATGGATCTAAGAATGAACCTTTCCTATCTTAGTATCCATGCCAATCTCTGTTAGAAGATAGATGTGAAAAATGGCAGTCCCTACAAAAACCATACATTATTTTCCTTGCAACTTTATATCATTACTATTAAATTTGTAATGGATTTTGTTTACAAACATGCTTTCTCTAGTCACTTAACTTTTCTGTACTCTGACAGTCAAGCTTATTAGATGCAAAATCTCATATCTATAGGAAATAGCTCTCTTGTTGAAAAAAATGGAATAAAATGACCATCCCTTTTAACCATGGCATGTTCTTTGCACCTCATTTTCTAGAATACAATTCTTGATGTCAAGTAGGAGAGATCCTCTTATAATCTCTTCAATGGCCATGACAACAAGCTTTTCCTTTCCTTCAAATATGCTATATTCAGTCATGCTTGATGCTATTTTCACTCAAACCAAAGTCGGCCATATTGTTACGAATCCCAATGCCAATAGACCTCACTGTCCCATGTTGATCATCATTAATACCAAAGTCTTCAGGTCATGACCAATCAAGATTATTCATAGTTCTCAAATGAACAATTCTGGATAGACTTCCCTACAAAAGCTTCATTAATCATCTAGTATCACTTGTTCAATATTTCAATTTAACCTCCAAGAAAAACTATTGCAAAAAATAATACGTTGCCGTGAAGAGGACCTCTTACACCTATGAAAACTGAGCTACAAATACAAAGCTTCATATGAGAATTTCTTAATACAGATACATGAAGTGACTAAAACTATTAAGTTTTCCCTTCTTCTTTTCCATCGGTATTCTCAACATTTGTTAGAATTGTGCTCTTCTTGTTTCTAGGAGGTCTTGATGCACTCAACACTCTAGAAGTGGAATCCCATTCTAAACACCAGAGTGATTGTAGACACTACATAGGAAATTTATGTCATAACCAAGAGAGAAAAATATATGTGCTACTTTCTTCTTCAGTACTAAAAAAAACTGATGTTGATGTATTAAAAGGAAAACACATGAAATCTTCATCAAGCATTGATCAATAATAACACACAAAAATCTTTGAGCTAAATTTTTTGCCCCTTATGTGTGACATGTTTTGAAGATGGATTTCTAGTCACTACAACAAAAGCATCATCTTCAAAAATCATAGAATCTTGTCTTCTCCCTAGATTTCAAAGATAACACAATGATTAGCTTCCCCTGAATTCATGCTTCACCTCAATTTAGTGATCTCTTGTGCAAGTTGCACAAGCATAGATTTCTACTCTTTTTGTTTTTTTGTCTCTTGCTTTCTTTTCCAATTTTTTTTAGGTTCTTTCTTTGGTTTAGGAAGATCATCCACTTTCTTATTCTATCTAGGTGGTTTTACAAAATCACTTCTACAAAAGTGTGTTGTATTTTCATAATTATTTCACTGCTAGCATATGGCATCGATTAAGGGAGTGAATGTATTATAATTCTTATTTGAGAACTCATAAGAACTTCTATTTTTGTTCTATCCAAAACTTATCGCATGAGTTCTACAATCTCTTGCTCTATGACCAAAATGATTACATGAATAATAATAACCATAAAAATAATGTTGGAACCTAGTCGTATGCATCTACCTTGAAGGAGAGAATTTTTTGAATTTTTCCTTGTTAACCTTTGGATGAGTGCTTGGAACTTGACTCACTTTCCTCATGTTGCTTCCACTTTTGATGGGAATTTTGAGAATATTTATAAATCTTTTTAGCTTTTCTCCATTTATCTTCTTTGGGGATTATGTATCTTTTGAACTTTGACCTTCCTCATAACCAATACCAATATTATTGTAAGTTGTCCTTTGGATATTCATAATATCATCTAATATTTTTGTACTCTTCTCATTCTTCAAGCTTCCATTCAATTGAGCACTTGTTTTCTATAATTCCTTCCTTAAAGAAATAATTTTAGATTCTAGATTTTCACAATTTTCTTCTTTTGATTTTAGTTGAATTCTCACTTCTTCATCCGTTATTTTTGCCTCCTCAATTTGTTTTCTTATATTGATAATCATTTTCTCTAAGTCCTCAAGGATTTGTGATAGTTTTCCTTAGATTCACATTCCTCACGAAGCTCTAATTTCTGCTTCAAATTCTTCTTTCTAAGTTTCTTTATTTCACTTAGAACATAAATTAGTTCTTGTTCCAAATCAAATTCTTCTTCATCTTTGTCATATTATTCTTCTTCTAAATTCATCTTCTCTTCCAAATATATCACTCCTTGTTTCTATTGCCATGCGTGCTCCTCGAGATCTTTGTTTTATCTGTTAAAATATATTTGGAGGAATCGAATCTAATACCAATTGATGAGCACATAAATATACTGAGGGTGGTGAATTAGAATAATACAATCTTTCACTTTTTCAACTTAACAATCACACTAACATCAATTGCATAATATAAATAATAAGGACACAAGATTTTACAATAAAACACTTTCGGGAGAAAACAACATAATATTTCTTATATAAAATAATTTTTACAAACTTCGTAGGCACCAATCTATATGAGACACCAATCTCTTCAAAGGATAGGCACCGACCTCTACAAAAAATTCTTAGTCTTCTTCAAAAACTCCTTCAAAATTTGTCTTGAATTTTACTCACTAATATGCTACAAATTCTACTCATAGATTTGATATAAATGATGTTCTATAAATCTTCTATTGAATCCCATTCAGATCTATCTTGAGACTGCTATAAATTTTCCTTAAAGGTCTACTCCAAATCACCTTTATATTTGCTCATAAACTTCTTAAAAAATTTCTCATTTGACTTCTTTAAAATCTTCTCATAGACTTCTTTAAAAAAAATCTCCAATACCCTTCATATTCTTTGATCTAGGTCTAGTCAAATTGGAATAATTATCATTACATTACTTATAGTTCCATTCACAAATTAATCTTCTTTTATACCATATCTAAAAGATGTGTCTTATAGAAGAGGGGCGGTTTCTTCACAATAATTTAGATTTATTTTAGACCTCTTAAAGGAGGTGATCACATAGGAAGGGACACCAATTACAAATGGAACATCAATTAAATATGGTAACATCAATGACAATAATATACTCTCAATGAAAACAATATAATCTCTCTTGACATTAATGACAAAAATATGGTAACAACAACAAATTCCTTTGATATTAATGACAATTAATTTCAACAAATTCATCCTACTGTAAAGAGTAAGGTTAACTCTCAAGGATTTCCTTTATAAAAGTTAACTTCTTCCTTTACAACCACTTAGAGAAGTTCACTATTTTACTAAAAAATAGTTCACTAATTTTAACCAGTTCACTAGGGTGAATGGATATTTACTTTAGTATCTAAAAACTTGACTAGGAAAAATGTGTTTATTTGTTGTACAAATTAGTGAGCTAATCACACAACTTTCCAAGACATCTGAAGGCCTAAATATTGGAACATATGATTCTTAGGTGTCTTATCCCATCCCTATTCTACTTCATTCATTTCCACATATTTATTTCACTAGAATGATGATGGATTCATCATTTTGGATTCTTGGAGACACTCCATCAAGCTAGGAGTCGTAATATCCTAATGATCTTGCATATGTGTGGAAGAGGCACTCATATTCCTCTAAATTTCTAGTTATCATGGTGCTAGTGTTAATTCAATGTGTCTCCTAATCAATATCCTCAATGGAGTTATAATTTAATTTGGTTTGAATTAACATGGATTATTATGTATAGAATTCAATATTATTATGAGATATGGTGCAATAATGATGTCACCATGTAAAATATTTTTTTGGTACCTTTCCCTATGTCCTTATCTAGAAAAAATAGTGAGGACATCCTATTGATTTATGTAGTTGGTTTTGAGTATTGGGACTGATTTTATAAAATTCATGCCAATTATTTTTGAAAGGCTTGCATTAGTCTCATGTATAGGATTAATTTTGCATGGTGAGAAATTTTTGTAAACTTCTCACCTTGGCTTTAATATTGGAAATATTTTGGAATGCTTAAACCAAGGTGTTTGAATTCAACAACTCTATATTGGTGCATATAGAAGTTGATATTCCACTAATGTATTTGATTAAGTTTTATTACTTAGGAAGGTTCTCATGTAGATGTACATGTAATTATGGTATCCACTGGTGTATTTTTCAATTGACCACCCTGGTGTAACTATCGAGCTTCATGTTTTTATCCTCATAACAATAAAATGTGTAGAATTCCTCCTATAGAGTGTTGAAAAAATAATCCTCGAAAAAATTTAACTAGTGATCCCTATTGCATTGTGCACTAAATTCTTACCACTGCCTAGAAACTACAATGAACATTTTTAGCGTTACAAAAATATTTTCAATGAGTGATTTTTTTGATAATTTTTTTTTGGATCCCTCTCATCTAGATTCCTAGACTTGAGAAATCAAATTTTTCTTTGAATGTAGGATTATCAATGTTCACTTAAATTTTGAAAGGATTGTGGGGTTTTATGGGAACAAGTTTACACACTAGAATTATCTGAAGAGTTATCAACATTTATCAATCATTTTTATTTGATGTTTTCTTGGACTTTCATAAATTAATTGAGGTGTGTTTTGATCCATTAATTTTGTACATGTTTCCACTAGTATGAAGAAAGAGACTATCTATGATATGGAAATGATTTCAATTTGATGTGAATTGGTAGGGAAAAAAATAATCTCCAAAAGCATCCATACTCCATCTTCTGTTCAAAAAATAAACAATACATGTCGTGTGGTATAAAAATGGGGGATTATAATAGAGTAAATCCAACACACATCAATGAAACGTTCTATATAAAAAGAATTGAATAACAAACTAAGCTGCTATGACTATCCTCTCAAATCGTCCCATTGCTCTCTAATCTTAAGGATATCTAAATTTATGCTCTCATATTTGTATGTTGCACATGAATTCACAAGATGACAACCTAAGAGATGAGAAGATTTATGAAATGAAAAGATACATGCCTAAATTAACATATTTTTGGTATTTTTGATATGAAAACTAAATGAAATATGAAATTGTTGCTACGCAAATGATGCTAAGATTATTGCTATTGCTATAATGCAAATCTAAATGTCAGTCTATGATGAAAAAATAATGCAACAATAAAATGCTATAACATAAAATTGCGATGATAAAAATGTTAAATGATATACAACTCTAAAATACTCTCAATTACTCTCAATTGCTAAGATAATTTCTGCAGCATAAGTTTATGATGAAATCCTTGTTGAAAAGTTGTAGAATAATCTCCTATTTATAGATTTTTCCAAGCTTTGAGTGAGGTGGTAGAAATGGATGATTGAGATTGTGATCCTAAGAGATCAATGGTGGAGCACAAAGAGGTTGGAGGAATTCATGGAGGTTGCTCCATTTGGAAGGGAAAATCATCCAAGTGTCAAAGAGCATCAATTAGAAAGAGGAGCCATGTGTCTCCAAGGAGGTTAGTAGGTTAGATGAATATTTCTAATTTATAAATTAGAAATAAAAGAAATCATGCGACATGTGATGATGTGGAGGGTGATTTGGAGCAAGTTAGAAAATTATGGAGAATGTGACAAATTTGAATTAAAAATTCAAATTTAATGAGGAAGGGGAATAATCAAATGACAAATTATTTAAATTTGTGTATTTAATTAATTTAAAAGGGAAGGTGATTTTTGAAATAGAAGAATTAAATAAGTGAACTATACAAATAAATTTATCAATTTATTTATATAAGTAGAGGAATTAAGATTCATTAATTAAATAACTAATATTTAATTAATGTGTGCTCCAAACCATTTTTATGTGTATACATTTTTCCCCTCTTTGAAGTGATGCGCGTAGACACATCGCTTCAAATATTTTTTTTGTCAAACCATGATGATAAAAAAATTGGCATGCCCCACACGCTGATTTTTCAATGACAATTGATGTATGCCCCCTCGGGAGATAAATCGAGGAATTTTTTGAAAATTTTGATGATTAAATGATTTTCTAATAACATTCTGATGATTTTTGAATTTTGAAACTGGTGTGTCGATTTATCTCTCGATAATTGATATGAAATATGCCACATTGTCAATTAATTGATTAAAGGCCCTTGTTGAAAAAATAAATAAATGCTACCAAATTACCCTTCTTTAATTACCCTTTTAAGAGGTAAAAAGTGAAAAACAAAGTCATTTGTGCATTATGATTTTGAAAAATTGAGAGATTAAGCAACCTTGACCACTTGGAGAAAAATGGTGATCCTGATTCAGACTCATCAACTCGAGCACATTCGACGAAAAAACCGCCCAACAACATATGGACCTTCGGTACGAACCTAAAAAAACCTCTTCTTTGTGAATTTTGAATTACTTTTCTTGCTTTTTTGAAATTTTAAATTTTACGTCGAACTATTTTAGCACATTTGTAGGATAGAAGAGCGTATACATGCACTGTTTTAGTGCATAGAATTTTAGTTTTAGCGCATATATGACCCAATGTAACGCATCGATCTGCTGTTTTGGCACATAGGTCTGCAATAGAATAGGTTGCATTATTTAGTGCATCCAGCGCATAGATGCACTGTTATGGCACATAGATGCGAAAGTTTGGCACATACGTCGAATTGGCACATACATGGCCTGTTATGGCACATAGATGGAATTTTCTAGTGCATCTATGTTTTAGCGCATAAAAGTGTTGTTATGGGCATCCATGCCAAAATAGAGGATTTTTTATTTCTCCTTGATTTGAAATTTTTTCGATTGCATCAACCTTCAAGTTGATTTTGATTGATGATGGTGGTAGATTAGATGATAATCGATCTCATGATAGGTGAGATTTGATGATTGATTGATGATGATTGACCTCATGATAGGTGAGGCACAATGATAAATTGATAGACTGACCTCATGTTAGGTAAGGTACAATGATAGATTGATAGATTGATAGGCTGATTGATGTTTGATTGATTGATTTTGCAATTTTGATTATGATAGGAGATTGATTTAGGAGTCCTCATGTCTTAGGAGCACTTCCCATGGACTTGGGAGATGATTCCCCACTTGAGCGAGATCTGATTGAGGGATGCAGATTGTACCATTTGATTGATATGCCCCAGGTTAGGATTAATCAGGCACTACTAACAACACTAGTAGAGTGGTGGCATAGCGACTACAACACATTTCACCTGGCTACCGACGACATGACCATGATGCCAGAGGATGTGTACCAGATTCTACGGATTCCTGTGATGGGTGATATTGTCATATATGATCATATAGAGTAGGGTGGGACAAATGCTCTTCACAAGATTTTTCATGATGACTAGATTAGCAGGTACTAGATACCTTGGTAGGATATGTGTGATAGTTATGCCCCATTACCTTTTGTACTTGTTGGATTTTTTGGTGGTTTCCTATGTCTCGACCACAGGTAAAAGGGACTATCCATTGGGTGGGGGTGAGTGTTAGAGAAGATGATTCTGCAGGGGACCCGATATGCTTGGGGTTCATGCATGCTAGCCCATCTTTATCATGATCTTCATTAGGTAGTGTATCTTGGAGCTGCTAGCCTCTCAATCAAAGTGACTTTACTTCAGATCTGGGCATGGGAGCACATAGTAGTTACCTGACTAGTTGTAGACAGGTATCAATCGATTGGAAGACCATATGTATATGGTTATAGAGGCCCCATTGTCTAACATAAGCTGGGAAAATTAGAGTATTGGCAATGAGTTTTTGATGATCTTGACACTATGACATGGCAGCCCTACATAGATTGTGAGCAGTGGGCCGAGGATTAGTTGGAGATTTTGTATGTGTGTACAATGAGGTTTTTGATTGGACACACATGATTCATTATTGAGAGATTTATTCTAGGTTAGGTGCACTGACAGTACAATCGAGTATAGGGTATGCCACAAGGAGTAGCCACTTATGCTAGGAGGCACTAGGATGTACTAGATTAAGGACCCATCTTGTCCTATGATGTAGTCTGCCAAGAGTACTATGGTTTATAGGCCATGATGTGGGCATATCATCCAGAGGTTGCAGAGGCTGCCATGTTAGAGGAGTATGCAAAGTCCTTTGGCACACATCCCTTTCCTAGACTGTCCAATCCTGATGAGCCAATGCTAGCATTAGATGATCATGAGGAGAGGGCACCGAGACAGGGGGGAGGGGTGATGAAGAGGAGGAGATAGATGTGGGGGGAGATGGAGGAGGGGATGATGACAAAGATGGGGATGGAGGAGGTGGTGATGGAGGAAGCAAAGCCTTTGATGTGAGAGATATGATGACACCTCGACGGAGGAGATCCTTGGTGGCTATGGCACAACAACATGTTCAGATTGGGGTGCCTTCATAGCAACAATAGACATAGATTTTTGCTTTACAGGTATAGGTTCAGATGCTATAGGGTTAATTGGCTTAGGTACATGCCCTAGTTGCACAGGCCCAAGGATAGATACAGGGATAGGCACATGCCCTAACACAGGTGCAGGCTTAGGTCACCACCTTGACAAGTGAGAGGGACACTCAGAGACAATGAGATGAGTAGGCTGAGGCCATTGTAGAGAGATTCATGAGGGTAGCAAAGGGCACTACTGCTGTAGATTATATCTAAGATAAGGGACTCGTCCAAGGAGGCCAAATATTATAGAGGTAGATATCATGAGTTTGTACCTGCAAAGAGAAGAGTGAGTTATGGATAGTCCTCGAGTAGACAGACTCACTCTAGGACCACCAACAAGGGAGTTACTCAGCCACTTTCGAGGCCACCAAGTGGGGCTCCAAGGGTAGGTCCATCATGAGGAGTAGGTCTAGCAAGAGGCGTAGGTCCTACGACATCTGAGGGCAACACTACGAATTCCTATGGTCACACTTGATTGCATTGTTGAGACATTGATATAAATTGATTCAAAGATTTCATGATATTATGATATACTGTCCCATTTTTTGATGATGTATCTCTTTATGTTGTTAGACATCCTTGTACACTTCAAATTGAGATGTATGTGATATGCAATGATGATATTTGATCTACATATTGGTTATATGATTTTATGATGGATATTTATGATGGATGCATTTTATTTTCTATGCGATGTGATGGTCTATATGCTTATGTGATAATGAATGCAATGATGATTCTATATGTTTTTGTCATGCTATGTTTTATGTATGGATGCATTAATGAGATGATGATGTATGATTCTATATGTTGATGGATGATTCTTTTATTTATGATGTATGAGATGGATGCAATCATGCAAATGATATGGTATGGACTATATTTTTGTATTTTTTCATATGTATATATCGATGATATGAATGGATGAATCAATGCAAAATGGTTTATTATATGGAAATGCAAATATATGATTCTATATGTAGATATGAATGGTTTCTAAATGTATGATAAATGAATGGATTGATTTTGGATATGATAAATGAAAATGTATGGATATATGATAATGCATGGATGCATGATGAACGCAAATGTATGGATGTATGAGGATAATTATTTCTTTTAGATTTTTCTGATGCAAATATATGACCCAAATGCATGAATGAGTATGTGAATGGATTATGATGTTAATATGGATGATGCTTTATTTTTGGATTTTTATGTAATCATATGATTAAATGCATGGATAAATTTATGATATGTGAATGGATTATGAAAATTCTTCAGAGTAGGGACCGAAAATTCAAAAAAACAGCAAAGCAGGAAAAGTTGCAAAGCAGAGCCAAGCAATAGTCTTTCTTTGTAACGTTTAAGTGCTAGGTTGAAATGTTAATGCAATATATAATTTTTTATTTATTTTTATTAAGTGACTTATTTTTTTGGCTTCTTTGATATGGTGAACCCTACTAGTAGGACTCAAAATTTGGTCAAACCTAACAAGTCTAACAAACTAATAAGTCTGTCAATAGACTTGTTGGATTTTTCAATTCAAGGGGCAACCCCTATTTAGGCCTGCCTGACTGCAATGTAATGCAAATGTGTGATAAATGTGTATGCATGATAGATGCATGCATGGATGGATGGTGGTGTTTTATAATGCAACTATAATGATGGATGTATGATAATACTATTATAATGATATTATATGGAAATGGGTAATGCAAATGAAATGATATGATTCTTTTTGTTATGTCAAATGTACTCAATATTTTAATGAGAGATATCATCATGTTGAAGGTTGTCAGCCTTGGAAAAATCTATAATGAAAATGCAGAACTAATATGAATACAATCCTATCTTAGCCATGCAAACCTAACTATGCAATGTTTTCATCTGATTCATTGTGCTTGGTATCATCATTGAGATTTTTTTAAATTTTGAAAGTTAGTACAAACACCAATGGTGTAATTAGATCATGATGACCTGAGTACAACTTTCGTTGAGTTTTGATATTGCAAGACAACACAAACATATATGTATAATTGGACTGAGATGACCTGAGCATCACTTGCATAAATATACAAGAGTTAATCATTTTCCCATGCAAATTCAGAATGTCATCAATGATACTTTGTAGACCATGTCTCACGACAATTTACATAGTAGAAATGATTAAATCACAACAACAAACAAAGAAAATATCATTCTCCTTCCTAGCCCCTCTAGTTTAGAACATCATCGAGGTACTCTAGAGAAATGATAGCAACCATCGAGATACAACATCTAAAAAATCATGCCAATGTGATTAAACCATGATTCAAAAGATTATCATCTAGTGAGACTTGATTTGATTAACTTGATG
Source organism: Sequoiadendron giganteum (assembly GCA_007115665.2). Taxonomy (NCBI): domain Eukaryota; kingdom Viridiplantae; phylum Streptophyta; class Pinopsida; order Cupressales; family Cupressaceae; genus Sequoiadendron; species Sequoiadendron giganteum. Next base: position 305,110,931 of record CM021105.1, read on the forward strand.
TTGAGGTGGATGGTTGATTTGTTTGATTGATTGTGATGGATGTTCAGTGTGATTGTTGTTTGGGCCAAGTTGTCTTGTCATTGCTTGTTTGTTACCTGTTTGTTTAAGCTCAATGATTATTTTCCCCCAATGAGTTTAGGATTTTGCCCCTAGTGAGAAACAAATCAATTATTATGGATATGCACAATGTAAACCAAACCATGGTGGGACATGACTGCAACTATCGGATATGGATATGAAGTTCACCTTATGATAGGAATGTATGCGTAATGATGGAAAAAGAGGATGGTTGACACACGTTTCCAAATAGATGGAAGAGTGGATCCAATCACAAATAGCACATGTTTACTAGGTTTTCACCACTTGATTTTATTGAAATTTTTCCAATTTTATGATTTTTTTGCTATTACCAAGATGCCTATTTACCAGGTTATCATCAAGGCAACAATTTTTTTGATTTTTGATTTTTTTGTATTTTTTATCTTATTTGATTTTTTTTTGTATTTTTGATCTTTTTTAATTTTTTTAATTGTTACCAAGATGCCTGTTTGTGAGGTTTTCACTAGGGTAACCATTTTTTCAGGACATTTTCTAATTTTTATGATTTTTTCAGGACTTTTTTTTTTAATGATTTTTTTCAAGACTTTTTCTTATTTTTATGATTTTTTGAGGACTTTTAAGCATGCACTGAATGCATTAGGTGTAGAACCTCTTCATATGAAGTTTTTTCATTGGCTCTTCAAATAGATCCCCCTTTGGTGTGGACATATGATATACCCTTGATCCAAATACTGACACAATAACAAAAGGACCCAACCAATTCGGCTCAAATTTTCCTTTCTTTTCTCAATCTTGTTGATTTCGAGGATTTTCCTTTAGTATTAGGTCACCTACCTGAAACGTCCTTGGTTTAACCTTGTGATTGTAGCTTCTAGATATTCTTTTCTGATATGCTTTTAGGTGATCCACTACAAGTTGATGATGTTCATCCAACAGTTCTAGCTACTGCAATCTAGATACTTTGTAGTCCTCTTCTTATATGATTCCCTTCATAGACACTCGAAGTGAAGGTATCTCAACCTCAATAGGTAGAATGGCTTCTACTCCATATACAAGGGAATACAGTGTGGCTCTTGTTGGGGTGCAGACACTTTTTTGGTACACCCATAAAGTGGGATTCAGCTGAATATACCAATCACGTCTAGAATCATTGACGGTTTTCTTGAGAATTTTCAAGATAGTCTTGTTTGTTGCCTCCGCTTGGCCGTTTCCTTGAGGATAATAAGGCATGGATAATCGATGTTGGATATGGAATTTGTGACAAAGTTATTGCATGCCCTAATTTTTAAAAGGCCTATTGTTTTCCATGACAATAGATTGAGGAATGACATATCGATAAATGATGTAATTTAGGATGAATGAGGCAATTTTCTTCCCAGTGATATTGATTAGAGGAACGACTTCAACCCACTTTGTGAAATATTATGTGGTTTTGATGATAAAATTGTGTCCATTAGAGGATGAAGGATGAATTTTTCCTACAAGATCCAATCCCCACTGACAAAAGGGCCATGTCGAGGCAAATGGTTGCAACTCCTGGGCTGGAGCATGGATAAGGTTATCGTGGATTTGACATTTTTCACATTTCTTGAAAATTTTATAGGACTCCTTTTCCATAGTCGGCCAATTATACCCCAAATGTAGGAGTTTCTTAGTGAGGGTAAGTCCACTTGATTGAGTTCCAAAAATATTGGCATAGACCTCATGTAAAGCCGAATCAAATTCATCACGTTCAAGACAACAAAGGAGAGTACCATCAAGAACTCTTCAATAAAGTGCATCAGCTATCAAGGTATGGTGTGTGGATTGACAAATAAGGTTACACTTCTAATTTCAAGAAAGATCAGGTGGAAAGGTATTGTCTTTCAAATAGGCATAGATCTTCCCATAGATAGAGGATTTAGGGTCAACCAGGTGGTGTATAATTTTGGATTTTGGATTATCATAGGTAGGGTTAAACACTTGTTCCAGTATGAACTCATATCAACTTTGATTTTCTAGGATTTGCAAGAGAGAATCAATTATTTCAATGTCATCGATTTCTTTGTTATCTACCCTTAGGATCTGTTCAAATTTAATCTCAACAAAATAATTTTTGAAATCAGCAGTCATTCTTTTGTACAAAATTAATTTATCATCCTTGATTTGATAATTATCATTCACTTGGTTAATGATCAACTGGGAATCACCATAGACTTGCAACTCTCTGATCTTCCACTCAACTACCAATTTAATGTCAATGATGAGGGCTTCATATTCTGCTATGTTGTTGGTATAGGGAAACATCAACCGATAGGATTTTGGAATTGTATGTCTCTATGGAGTAACAAACAGGATCCCAACACCGGACCCGTGTTGTGTATATGATCCATCAAAATATAACATCCATTATTGTGGAGTGATAGTAAAGACATCCACATCAGGGAACTCAACATGCATCAGATGGTCATCTTGTAGGGGTGCTTCTGCTAATTGATCAACTATCACTTATCCTTTGATTGCTTTACGATCCACATATTTAATTCCAAACTCACTTAATATCATCACCCATTTAGCTAGTCTTCTGATGAGGTTTTCCTTGCTAAGTAGATATTTCAAAGGATCAATTTTAGCTATGATCTTGACAGTGTGAGTTAGCATATAATGTCGGAGCTGCTGAGTAGAAAATACCACCACCAAAAAATATTTCTCATTGAAGGAAAAATTTATTTCATATCCATTCAACGTTCTAATGATGTAATAAATTGCTCATTATTTTCCTATAGAATCTTCCAGTGCTAATAGTGTGCCCAAGCATACCTCAGTTGTTGCAATATAAAGAAGCAATGATTTCCCTTCAGTGGGTGGTACCAAAATTGGTGGTGACATCAAGTATTGCTTCAGTTGATTAAAGGTTGTTTCAAATTTCTCATCCCATTTGAACTTTACATTCTTGTGGAGCAAGTGAGTGAATAGATGGATTTTGTCTACTAGCTATGAGATGAACCTCTTGATGGATTAAAATATTCCCTAAAGGTATCTCAATTGACTAATGTTCTTTGGTGGTAGCATTTCCATGATGGCTTTGACCTTGGCGGGATCCACTTCAATTCCCTTTTCTGAAACTATATATCTCAACAACTTTGTAGATGTCACGCCAAACACACATTTCTTCGAGTTTAATCTAACATTAAATTTCTCTAGGCGGGTGAAAAATTTGTCTAGGATCTCCAATTTTCCTTCTCTAGTGTAAGATTTAGCTAGTAGTTCATCCACAGTCTTCCATGAAAGTATGCATCATATCATGAAAAATGGTGGTCATTGTGCATTGATAAGTGGCTCCAGCATTCTTCAACCCAAAAGGCATGACATTCTAGGAAAAAGTACCCCACATATAGGTAAAGGTTGTTTTATCTTGATCCTCCAATGCAATTTTTATCTAGTTGTATCCTGAAAAACCATCCATGAGAGAAAAAATTGTATGTCCTGCTGTTAGATCCACTATGATATCAATGTTTAGCAAGGGAAAATCATCTTTTGGACAAGCCTTATTCAAATCCTAATGCTACCATCTGATTTAGATACTGGTACAATGATATAAATCCACTCGGCATAGTATATTGGTTTGATGAATCTTGCGTCCGACAATTTTTTCAATTCTACTTTGGTCAGGAAGGTGATGTGAGGGTGCATCTTTCTTAACTTTTTCTTTATTGGTTTTACTCCAGAGGGAAGAGACAAATGGTGCATTATTAGTTCAAGATCAATCCTAGGAATATCCGCATAAAACCAAGTGAAGTTAACTTTCCTTTCTTCAAAGAATTGGGTAAATCTTGGTTTCTCTTGTTCAGTCAAGGATGCTGCCAAATGCAAAGTTTTTACTTTTTCTGGAGTGTCTATGTTGATAGACTGTGTAGATTCTACAAGCACTGAAGATCTCTCATGGTAATGTTTTGGTAGAGTGTCAAATATTCCATCCTTTGATGCCTTAGAGAGGTTTTCACCGTTCGATATGCTCTTTATTTTGACTTTTTCATGATCTAATGTTGCCATAGAATGGTTTTCACCATTAGATCTATTTTCATTATTTATTTTGCAGCTAGAAGATTTAGCACTCCCTTGACTAGAAGCTTTGTTCTAAGATTCAGTGGTGGAACATGTTTTAGGGTTGTTAGTGCAAAGATGGTTAATAACAGTGTCGTAATCTGCAAAAATTAGGATACCTAGAGGCGTGGTTTGGTCCCAATAGACAAGTTCAGGGTGGATTAATGGAAAAGGATCATTCGGTTGGCCAAGGTCATAAATGATGAGGGTTAGAATGGAAAAATATTCATGGTATGCAATAGTGATAGCTAGGTCTATGATGTTACTCTCCTCTGAATGATCTGCCTCACTAAGAGTCTAATCGTCTTCACTAGAGCTATCGATAGGTTGTGATCCGAATTCAAGGGATATAGACCCTAAGCCTTGTCCCTCCATGAGCATGGGTGCATAACTTTGTATTACATGAATTTTTTTTTATCATGACAAGATTCTTCGGACAATGAATCCCACTCATATTCATTTGAGTCAATTTCATAGGCATCACTAGCTTGTAGTTGTAGGATTCGTTCAACAACCTTTTTGGTGGTCTCTTCTTTTGTTTCCTCTTTGGATTATTCTTTATAGCCCAATCCCATCTTACCCAATCCCATCCAATATTTGGTATTCTTAGTGACCAGTTGACCAGGCTCTACAATACCCTCTTTTCTTTTTCCAATAGGACCACTACCTTGGTAACCCATCTTTTCCAGGATAGTGAAACCCTTACCATAAAGGTCAGTTGGGATACTAATGGTTGTTGTGGCAGATGTCAATGCAAATTCCTCTTCATCTTTGTAAAGCCAATTGAGTACATCCTTGTCTTTAGATTCTTCCATGGTACTTTCCTTTATGAATTTTCCATTGAACAAAGTCGTGGGTTGTGGAGATGGTTGTATTGATATTGATGGCTACCCATATGCTTAGGGAGATGGTATCAATTGTGAAAGGCACAATGTTTATTCAATGAAATATCCACCTATATCTTTATATTTCAACTACATCTTTTCAAATTGTTGGGATAGGAGATTTAACTGACTCTCATGATTTACATGAGTGGAGTTAGCAATGCCTTTGTCCTTGGATTGGGTGTCTTTCTCAATACGATTTGATGGACTATTTGATTGACTTCCACTGCTTGAGCGAGTAGAGTCACTGATACCCTTATCCTTTGATTGGTCCTTTTTCTCAACCCATCTTGACAAGATATTTTGTTGTTTCTCACTATAGACACTGAAAATTGATCTAGGCCTATGAGTACCACTTTTGACATAATTTTCTAATGTCCATAGTCATGATTAAATAATGTTAATTATTTAATTATTTCCTATACACATTCTTTCTTCTATTAATTAAATAACCTTTTAATTACTTAACTAACTCATTATGACTCTTATTCAACCTTGATTAATTAAATAAATCTTATTTATTTAATTACGTCGCTAATTAATTAATTTTCTCTTTGAATTAAATAATTTATTATTTAATTTACCACTTTATCATATTTCGACAATAATTTAATATTCATTTCAAATTATTTAATCATTCAATTAACCTTTTCAACAATCAATTAAATAAATCATTATTTATTTAATTAAATCTTTTCTAATTTTGAATGTTGAATTAAATAAACATTTAATTCATAAAAAGAGTTATTTCTGTCACATTCTTCTATCGCCTACTTAACTAATTATTCACCCACCATCTGACTCGAGATCTATTTAAATCCATCAGTTGTCTCCTGATTCAATATTTGATCGTCTATGCGAAGAGACTCTATCTTGATCAGTCAGTCTAATTCTCCTGCATGCACATATTTATTAATTAAATATCTTTATTTAATTAATTAATTCATGTGTGCATTTGAACAGATCGTTGTCGAGTTCTAACTTTATCCTTTTCATTCAAAGTTTAATTATTCTATTTTTGAAGACTTTAAACTGAAGATTAAATCATTTATTTAATCTTGATCTCCTATTCAGTCTATTTTCAAACAATCTTAACACCATGTTAAATTATTATTTAATTTAATCTTTATCCTGCAGAATTTCCCAACCCAAATTCTAACTGACACAAATATCACATCGCATAACATTCAATAATCTTGATCATTAATCTCTCTTTTAAATTTGAGTCGATCGTTCAAAAACCAGCTTTCTATAAATTGGTTGACCTTTGTCATTATTCTCCCTCCCGAAATCTAGATACTTTGGAAGAGAGTTGTTAATCTTCGATATTTTTCTTTAACACATACATCAAGGCTATACTTGCATACATACTAAAAATTTGAGGGCAAGAATACCCTCACGAAAAAATGGAGAAGGACAATCAAGATAATTCGAAGGATTTTTATGATATTTGGTGAGACTGTTTCATGTTTTTCTTTAGTTATTTGATTATATTTTAGTTTATTTCTTCATTCTTAGTTGTTTGATTTAGATTAATGCATGTTTAGATTAGATTTAACCATCTTCACTTGCAAATTCATTTTATCTATGTTACATTTGGTGAACCCGATGTGAAGACACTTCAATCTTTGTGAATCCATTCGGCTTTTTCAATTTTTCTTTTGTAGGTATCATACGACAAAATGCATTTGACTGAAAAAATGATGCATCTGATTTTTTGAACTGCAATTGAAAAATTTCATGATGCATCTGACAACACAAGATGCATCTGAGGTTTTTGTGACACATTTGACTGATAAAACCATGACGCATTTGAAGACTAAAACAACGCATCTAGCTGGTAACAATTTTGATTTTGAATTTTTTCGTATTTTCATTTTTTGTTCTTTTTCATTTTGCTTTTTGCTAATTTTTTATTTGCAGTGTGTGATTTCGGAGGATAACATAGTTTTTGCAGGATGAAGCATAGAAGATATTAAAAACTAAACCCCTTTTTTGCAGGATGAATGATGAAGATAGGAACAATAAACTACTAAAAAATTGCATGCAGGACCTATGTTCAGATCTATTAATTTTAAAATGAACTCTTGTGTTTGGTAGTTAGATAATTGTCATTTGGGATTAAAATTAACCATTGTCTTTTATGTCTGTATCTTTTTAGTTTAGAACCCTGATTTGGTATATCGTAGTATCCTCTCCCCTTGCACATTCATGCGATCCTGGGTGTAAGAGAATCAATTACTGACTCTAGAAATTTGGGCCTGCGTTGGTGGTTAAGAGTAACCAACGCGACTTAAAACCAATGATGGGATTTTTTGTCTAGCCACTCCCAACTGGTATACAAATTTTAATACTCGAGGAAAGCTCAGTATTATGAGGATCCCAACGGACAAGTATTTAATTCCCTAGTACCCTTGAGGTGCGTCGAAACCTGCAAAGCCTAACCTCTATAGACTGGGATGATATTACCTCTCGCATGGCTCTTCTAAATGGGTGCCCGTACTAAAAAAGCCAACTTGTTGTAGTTTTTTCCAAAATCCCATCTATTTACTGATGCATCAGGTCAGACCTATGAAGCTATCTCAAATCCTTATGGTTCATGTGCAGAGTTGAAATGTATGCCATGGGAGTTTCATGGGTACATAGCTTGGTTGCCCCGTATAAGTGAGTGTCGTGGAGGGGATACATTGGGGTCAAGCTACTAGTCATCTGCCTTGAATATGCGTAGTTGGGGAAACCCAATTGAGAACTCAGTAAATACTATCCAACACAACCTAGGATTATAATTGTCTTATGTTTTTAATAGATTCATAAACATCAAAACTGAAAACACTTTGTCTTCTGTGATTGTATTTTATTTTTCTTTTTTGTCAAAAAAGAAACTTCATCATAAAGACTGAGTTAGTCATAACTTTTTCATTAGAAAACCGCAACTGTAAACTGAGTCACAACTGACAAATTTAAAACTGCACGTGTCCTTACTGAGTCGCAACTGTCAAATTAAAAATCGCATGTTTCTGTCAACAAAGTCAGTTTTCACAGAGCTTAGATTCTAAGTCACATCGTCTTATTGAGTCACATATGTTTATTGAGTTGCATCTATCATACAGTAAACCGCATCTATCTGTGAAAGTCACATTTATTTATCAACATTCGATACTAGGTTTTATTAGTTAGCTGCATTTGAAAATTGCAATGCAACTGTCAAATTTATCAACACATCTGAAACCTAAGCCGCAATTGACTGTCAACAAAAATCTCAAAAACTACAAACTTAGTCTGAAAAGAAAAGTGTCTTTTCACCTCTATTTCTTACGGTCAACCTTGGACAGAAACTAGAAAATTGCTCAAAAACCTTGCATTGTTTAGATGTCATTTACGTCTTAGATATATTCGTCTTAGTTGTGAAAACTTAGTAACCCCGTAGGAATTTTCATATCATAGATTAGAAAAAAAAATTGCATCATTGGATAAGTTCATGCTTCGATTTGTCATTATCATTGAACCTAGTCACTTTTGTCTTACTAGTGAATCCTTCCAACTCATCAGTCTAGTTTGGGAAATTCACCTTATTAGTTGTCTTTGCCCTACATCAAGCTCCTTGGTGAAGTTAAGTCATAGCTTTGGATTACTCCATAGATGGTAAGTTATACCCACTTAAAATCATTTACCATCATAGTCTACTCAGAAAATTTGCATATAATCCATCTTAGTGTATGTCATCCTAGTATACGCCATTTTAGAAAACCCTAATTTTACTGACATCCTTTATATTCAGAAAATTCCAAAAACATAGAAATAGGACATATCAGTTTCTAGACATAGTTTTGCATTTCCCATTTTGATCAACACTTTCATGTTTGAAACAAGGGATAAGAAGAAACAAAGAGAAATGTCAGACCCCAATGAATTCATCAATCCTTTCAAAAACCAACCATCATGGAAAGAGAGACCTCATAAAACTTTGCTTGAAAAACATGTCATTAGAGACACACATGGAAACATTTTTTTTGAAGACATAGATGTTGTCGTACAAGATCCTGAGTTTTCATCCTTTATGGATGAGTGTTTGGAGAATGATCCCCAACGATATCTAGCAAATTTTCTAGTAGAAGGTGCCATACTACCACTAGGATTTGATGTTCACACTTTGAAAACAACATCTACTCAATCAATGTAAACCATGACGTCAAGTGTCTATGTTCCTCAAATTACTACAACAATACCAACTGGCATACCTAATCAAACATCATCAATTGTAAACACAAAACCATTCAACATAACACAAGGTTTACAATTTACTGCGAGAGCATCTTCATCAAACCCTTTTGGCACAAACACCACTAGTAAAAGATCCAATGTTGGCACGAACGCAACTATACCTCATACTGCCATTCCACAAATAGGGGTTACACAGACATGAAATATTCCTATACCAGATCAGAACACTCCAATAGGAAATATTCCTATACCAAATCAGAACATTCCAATAGGAAATATTCCTATACCAAATCAAAATATTCCAACAGGAAATATTCCTATACCAAATTAGAACATTCTTATAGGTTATATCCCTACACTGAATCAAAACATTAAAATAGGATATATACCCTCGCCAAATCACAATCCATCACAAAATATTGTATTTTAGAACACTTACATTGATCCTAATAACACAAACAACATGTCATGGACACAGGTAGATGTTCTACAAAATCAAATGAAAATCCTTCAACAACAAATGGACAGTATGTCTATGTTAGGCAAATAAACTATCTTAGCACAAGATTTATGTCCATGTCCTTTTGACAAAGAACTATATATGACCCCCTTCCCACATGGATACATTATACTGAATTTTCCTAAGTATAATGGGAAGAGGAATCCTTTAGAACATATCCGAGAATTTTCTACAACATGCATGGGCATATCGTATGATCCCACATATTTAATGAGACTATTTCCATGAACCCTTGTTGGGATAGCATTGGAATGGTTCTCTAAACTACCATATGGCATAAGATCATGGGGCGAATTAGCTGAGAATTTTTTTGAACACTTTTCCTTCAACATAGAAAATAAAATTACCATAGCTACCTTATGTCACACCACACAAGAATAAGGCGAAACTTTCACCACTTTCTTTCAGAGATGGAGAAGTTTAGCTAGTCGATGTCTAGTTGAAATACCACAAAAACAAAAATTCATGATATTCCTTGAAAATCTTCATTCGAAACTGAGAAGTGACTTAAGAGAATATTGTTGTACCTCATTCCTAGACTTGGTGCAAAAGGGAATTATACTTGAAAAATGCCTTATTTACAAAGGAGACATTAAGGTACTAGGCAGGAATCCGATTGTACAACATCAAAATGCTCCCAATGATGGAAATAAGTTTTGGTCAAGAAACAAGAATGTAACAAATGATGGTATTGTTGATGCTAAGACCCTACATGCGAGACCTATCATAAAACTTAGAGGTTACAAATCCAATTAGGACATGACAAGAAATCCAGATCAAACAACCAACTTTGTCCATAATTCACCACAACAATGACCACAAAGAAGATTTCCTAAACATGAATTTACCCCTTTGGGAGAACCAATCGAGATAATTTTCAAAGAATTTATTAAACATAATCTCCTAAAACCTCTAGAAACAAAATAGTATGATCCTGGATAGTTTAAACCCTCATGGCTGGATGATAACGCCTATTGTGAATACCATCAAACAAAGGGACATAACATTCAGCAATGCCAACAACTAAAAAACATAATACAAGATTTTGTTGAAGATAGAACCATAGAAGTCAATGGGTAGAAACATACCAAGAATAGTGATCACAAGGTCTTCACAGACCCATTACATGACCATGGGAAAGGAAAGGCCTCCAATTCAAGAACTAAGAATAATACCTCAGCCAATTATAATAGTGTTAAGTACGATTATAAACCAAGTACCATCATCAATCATATCCGAGTTGCTAATGACAATATCAATACCATTACCATAAAGAAGCATTTTGAATGTGTTGTGAATACACACAAAACTAAGATAACCCTTCCAGGTCCTTCTTCAGAGCCACCAACATAGTCTTCCAAGTCTAAGTATAATTTTCTTGACCAGTTGGGCAAGACCCCAACACAGATATCCATCTTGGAAATATTGACTATATCACCAAATCATCGAGCCATTCTTGAAAAAGCTTTGTAGAGAAATACTATCCCTACCAATATAGATGTCAATATTTTCAAAGAAATGGTAGGATACTTAACCAATTCCCATCATGCTACATTTTCTCAACAAGATTATTCAACTGAAAAGACCCATCATAACAATCCATTACACTTTGAAGTTATTGTCCATCAAACCAAAGTCAGATGAGTCTTGGTAGATGAAGGAGAAATTTTGAACATTTACACCTTGAAATTGGTTAAGGCATTAGGTTTCTCAAAAGCATGCATGGACACCACCAAGAGTATAGTCATTAAGGCATATGACAATGAGGAAAGATCATCTAAAGGAGTTGTCACACTCCCTATCAGGATTGGCCCTGTAGTTATGGACACTAGTTTCCAAGTCTCGGATCTCACCCTCCCCTACAACCTATTGTTGGGTAGAACTTGGATACAAGCTATGAAATTCATCCCTTCCACATATCATCAATGTATTAAATTCTCATACACTGGTATAGAGGTCACCATTGATGGTGATCCAGATCCTTTCCAATATTGAACAAGCCTTCGTGAAATTCCACAATGACAAGTTCCAGTCAATCAAGAGGCTCCATCCTCCAACTTATCCCTATGCGTTGATCCATCAACTCTTACCAAGTCCATTGCATCACAACCACCATCATCCACTCCTAAGGTCGAGATCCAAGATAAGGTTTGTGGAGAATATAACGTGAAAACATCCTATTGTGTCATTCAAATGGTTCCTCCTAAGTCATATGGTATACCCACAATAGAAAAGAGAAAATCAATAGTCATGTTCCATGTCCCTCCTACAATGACATTGAAAAAATGGGGAGAGTTAAGTAAATAAGCTACATACCAAGATGAAATCACCTTATGGTTGTACAAAGAGGACAATGAATACCCTCACCCATCTATTCAAATATTTAAGGATAAATATGGAAAAGGCTTCATGATAATGCAAAGTAATGGATATGATAGGCATAGTGGCTTAGGACTGCATCAGAATGAAAGAACTGCACCGATCATTGTTTCACCATGACCAAAAGGACTAGGGCTAGGGTTTCATCCGATTAGAATTGGTATTCCTAGTACTTCGTCACCATTACAAGAGGAAGTAAATGCTTCAGAAGACATTGAGATATCCCACACACCATTATACCCAATTTATGATGGCTCCCCTAACTCAAGTGAATACGAATGGGATTCCCTTTCCTCCACCAGCACAATGGACCTAGATAAGCTATTTGGTGAACTTGATAAAATGCTACAACCCAAACCAATTCCATCTAGCCCCCGTCCTAAAAATTCCTTGTCAAAAGAAGAATGGCTTAAACTTTATCATTGGGAAACCCTTGATCATGAATCTTCAGCACCTAACGAACCATCTTCTGACGACCTAGCCCTTACAATAGTCCCACATCAGAGTTTACATGTCCATAGGAAAAATAACAAAAAGGAGTTAGTCTAAAAATTTTGTGACCATGTCAACCATTCTATATTCACCTTGTCAGCCTCCACATTTGATAACTCCGATGAAGACATGCCCCTCGTATATCCCCAACTTATCTATTGGGATCAACAAGGTATACCCATCTTAGACATATTCGAGAACGATGAAGTGATAGCTGAGTTCATGGGACTTCGAGAAGGCATACCTAGAGGTGATCATAAAGTTGGATTTACCATTGAGTTGGATAACATGGCATATTTTGGGGAGTCTGTTCACACCTCTAATCGCAAAAATGAAAATAAAAAGAAAAACAATTAAAATGATGAAAATGACAAGTCGCTAGGTGAAAAACGAAAGGCACCTTTGGACGAAGAAATAGTAAAAATAAAGGATGTATCTGAGGGTGAAAACCTCTCTGAGGCACCCGAGGATGGAGGTTTGAAAATTCTCCCGGTTGCTAAGGAAAAGTCGCCCATGTTAGTAGAGGAGTCTGTTAAGATCAACATAAACAATGAAGAAAACCCTCGAGTAATATACTTTGCAACATCTTTGATAGAGATAGAGCAACAAGAGTTTCAATACTTCTTCACAAAGAGACAAATAAACTTTGCATGATCATATGTTGATATGCCTAGGCTGGATCCCGATCTTATATTGCACCATCTACCATTATAGCCAGGTATTAAGCCCATCAAGAAGAAGCTAAGAAAGATGCATCCACAAATCGCTCTACTAGTCAAAGTTGAACTTAAGAAACTATTGGATGTAAGATTTATCAGATCCATAGACTATGTAGAGTGGATATAAAATCTTGTACCAGTGACCAAACCATCTGGGGGCATTTGCATTTGTACAAACTTTAGAGATATAAACAAGGCATGTCCTAAGGATGATTTCCCTTTTCCCAACATTGACATGATAGTGGACCTTACAACAGGATATGAGATTCTATCCCTTATGGCTGGTTTCTTTGGGTATAATTAGATCAAAATTTCTACTGAGGACCAACACAAGACAACGTTCACATGTCTATGGGGAACATACTGCTTGAATGTTATGCATTTTGGGCTCAAACATGTTGGAGCTACATATAAGTGTGCAATGATGACTATTTTCCATGACCTTGTACATAATCTCATCGAAGACTATGTCGATGACATAATAGCCAAATCATTAACAAGGGCAGATCATTTGAAGGTCTTAGAATAGATATTCTAGAGACTATAAAATTACAAAGTCAAATTAAATCCAAAAAAGTGTGTATTTGGTGTTAAATCAGGTAAACTTATAGGATATATCATTTCTAGAAGAGGCATTGAAGTGGAGCCCGCAAAAGTAAAATCTATAGTGGATATGCCTCCACCAGCCAACATCGATAAGCTAAGAACACTACAAGGGAGATTACAATCTATCAGATGCTTCATAGTACAATTAGCAGACAAAATACATCCATTCCAACATCTATTCAAGAAGGGATTACCATTTGTATGGACACCCAAATGTCAAGAATCTTTTCAAAAGATCAAGGATTATCTTCTTTCTCCACCTGTGTTGATGCCACCTACAGATGACAAACCTTTGATACTTTACATTTCAGCAACTCACTCAGCATTAGGAGACCTACTCACACAAAATGATGATCAAGGTCATGAAAGGGCAGTGTACTACATCAGTCGTACTTGGTGGGATATGAACCAAACTACAGTAATATAGAACTTGCATGTCTTGCGGTAGTCTTTTCTATTCAAAAAATTAGGAACTATAGGCTAAACCACCAAACCATGTTGTTCGCAAATATTGATCCTTTGAAATATCTCCTAATTAAAGAAACAATAACAGGTGGATTGGCTAAATGGGTGATGATACTTAGTGAATATGACATCCAATATATGGAGAGGATAGCTATAAAATGACAAGTAATTGCAGATCAATTAGCAGATGCACCAATTAAGGTAGACCATCCTTTAGTGGTAGATTTTCCTGATGAATTTATCTTCAAAGCTGACACTAGAACCACATGGAAATTATACTTTGATGGGTCATCTACTAATCGTGGTTCAGGATCCGGAATACTGTTTGTTAGACTTCAAGGCGATACTATTCCTAAATCATTCAGGATTACTTTCCCTTGCACCAACAACATAGGAGAATATGAAGCCTTAGTGACAAGACTAAATATGACAGCCCAATGGAAGATCAAGAGTTTACATGTTTATGGAGATTCTCATCTAGTAGTCCACCAAGTCAATGATGAATATGAAACTAAAGATGAGAAACTTTCCCCCTACAAGCGCATGGATGATAGTTTCAAGTAGTACTTTGATGACATCACCTTTCAACAAATACCATGCATTCAAAATAGGGCAGTAGATTCTATGGAAACCATGGGTTCCTTATTGGATATTCCTAGCAACGTGCCTAAATTTGAGTTTTTGGTTAAACAAATTTTGGTCCTTGCCTATGATATCCCCAATTCCGTGATGGTCTATATGATTTTTGGTCCTACTTCCCCTTGGTACAAGGACATATACGACTATCTAAACGCCCAAATTCTACCTTTAGACCTGTCAAACAACCAATGTAGAGCCTTTATCTGTAGGTTTTCCAAATACACCATCATCAAAGATACCCTGTATAGACGTACCTTAGATAACACCTTGATGAGATGTCTCAATGCTGAAGAACCACAAGCAACCTTACATGCGGTGCACAAGGGTATATGTGGATCCCATTCTAGCGGTCCTACCTTAGCCCACAATATTATGATATTAGGTTATTATTGGCCTACTATGGAAAATGACTCATATATATTTGTCAAGAAATATCGACAGTGTCAGATACACGAAGATTTGATACATGCGCCAACATAGGAGCTTCGCCCGATTACTTCACCATGGCCCTTTGCCCAATGGGGACTTGACCTCATAGGTAAGGTACACCCTCCATCATCCAATGGCCATAAATTTATCATAACCGCCATTGAATACTTCACCAAGTGGATTGAATCTATTCCTATGACCTATATTATTGCATGCAAATTTCCAAGTTTATCCTAAACTATGCAATCTGTTAGTATGGTGTACCTCAATCCATCACCGCAAAAAATGGTCGTACATTCAAAAACCAAGAATTCTACCATCTTTGTGAAGAATTCCACATCCAACACCATTTTTCACCCCCATATTACCCACAAGGTAACGGCCAAGCCGAGGCATCTAATAAAACCATTATCAGAATCCTCAAAAAGACTGGAAATGATACTAGTCATGACTGGCATCTACAACTTAATCCTGCCTTATGGTCCTATCACACAAGCATCTGTACTCCCACTGGTGCCACTCCATATTCCCTAGTATTTGGTTCTGAGGCTATCTTACCTATTGAGGTTGAAATTCCTTCCCTAAGGGTATCCTTGAAAGGTCATATTGATGATGAAGAGTATCGTGTATCCAGATTGCATGAGTTAGAATTCCTAGATGAACAAAGATAAAAAGGCATTAGATCATCTTCAAGCATATTAGAACCGTCTTTGTCACAACTATAATAGGAAAGTTCTGAATTGACACTTCGACATTGGTGACCTGGTCTTGATGGAAATCCTAAGAATCGGGCAAAAAGAGAAAAACCAGGTAAGTTTGAACCTAACTAGTTAGGACCTTATATTGTTACAAAATCCTTTGGATCAGGAGCGTATCAACTCTCAACCCCTAAAGGAGAACCACTTTTTTCACCAATCAACAACCTTCATCTGAAGAGATTTTATGCATAGCTTCTAGGAACCATGTCTTAATCTAAAAATACAAAAAAATGGAAAAAACAAAAAATCATTACCTTGATGAAAACCTAGCAAACAAGCATCTTTGTAACACCAAAAAAATTGAAAAATTAATAAAATAGTAAAGAGAAATAATTCATCCAATAGTGAAAACCATTTTGGTGGCGCTATGGATAAGTGCCATGGTGAAAACCTAGCAAACAAGTGCCATGTGTAGTCGAATTCGCTCCTTCGTCTACCATCATTCCAATCAAAATTTTCACCATCACTCATAATAAATGGTTGTCTTATCCATTACTTGGAACAATTGACATCAAGTCCACTATGTCTCCCTACTCCATCCTATAGGTCTTATTCCCAATTGGGGGATGATCTGTGTCATTTGGACCTTGTACATAACATCCCAACGTCAGAAAATTTCTTGAAAAAAGCTCAAAAACATCATAAAATGTCCTAAAAAATCCAAAAATATCAAAAAAACCCCAAAAAGACAAAAAAATTAAAATAAAAAACATGTCAAAAATCCCAAAAATAGAGTCAGAGTTAGTTGTGTCAATTCAGTCATGGACATAGTCAAACTACATTGCCTCTCCAACTGGACATAGGCAAGGCCATCTGTCGATGTGCCCCTGAGGCATTAGGTCTGCCTATCTAGGTTTTTCATGTATCACACACATAAAATCATGACTCATTCTTTGTATATGTCAAAGTCATTGGTTGTGTCAAACTATCAGGTCTCTACATGTGTAATGTAGGCAAGGCCATCAATTGATGAGCCCCTGAGGCTACACTAGATCAGTCCATTAGGGTTTATCACACTCATTATCACACACATCGTCTAAATATCAAGTTAGGGTCATATGTGTCAATTATTCATGTCATTCAAAGTAAAGTTGAACTATGAGGTCTTTGTGTGTACAACATAGGAAAGGCAATTAATCGATGAGTCCCCAAGGCTGCACTAGGTCAATCCTTCAAGGTACATCGTATCAATTCAACACACACTCATAATAGTCAAGGCATCAAAACAGGTCATGCATCAACAAGGAAAACATGTCAAAATTGTCATCAAGTCAAAATCAAACATATTATCAAAACAATCAATTAATGCCTTAAGCAAGATATGTATTTCTTGACAATGGACATTATCAATCATCATAGCCTTATGTAGCTTGTCGCATCAATGATATCAGACCCAAACGTCTTATACGACACATGTCATTCTGAAATCAAGCTTTTTCATGCCTTACACAGATAGTCACAAAGTCGAAACTAGACTCAACGTCTTATACGGTATGTGTCATCCCTCACATCAAGCTATGTCAAGCATCAAACAATTACACAAGATCAAGTTTTGGAAAATACTTTTATTGGAGTTTTGACTTTATATCTTATTTTGTCTTATCTTTTTATGGATTTGTGTGAGTTTGGCTACTAGCTTTCTCAAGGATGTCCCTTGAAGGATTTAGAGAAGCAAGGATGTCTCATGACTCTTTTTCTTTGATTGTTGTCTGTCAACTGTCTTTTAAGCATTGGATTTTGAGTCATGTTAGTAGTTTCCTCGAGGATGTCCCATGTAGGATTTAGAGGAGCAATGACATCTCATGACCCATCTTTTCTTTGTTTGTTGTATGTGGTCTGTCTTGACAAAAATATTGGGGCAATTGTGCCCTTAGTATGAGTTATTGTCTACGACTGTCTATTGTTAGCAAGTGGTTGACCTTGCACACCTTGATTTATGTCATACTTTGTGTTAGTTACCGCCCAATGATGATAAAGTGCAAATCCTTTTGTGATTCAGAAAAATATGGAAGATTGCTAATATTAAAATCAATATCTTTTCTTCATCATCTTTCTTTCCATATTAAACATTTATTCTTTCTTGCATTAAGACGGAGTCCCGTGACACACAAAAAAATTAGATAAACTGCATATGTATACATTCCACAAACATTATGTAAACAGTGTCATATGTCTATATATAGTACATCATATAGTTAGGTTGCATTTTAAACAAGTATGAACATTAGGCATAGCCATTGCATATCTAGGAAAATCATGGAAAAATAGGCATTCAATCATCATAAGGTACATAATAAAAACATTACGTGTACATAAGTAGTGTCAACATATAGCATCACATGTAGATACCATTGCATTATAAACATTACATTACATCCCATTATTATAAAGAACATACATCTATCATCATATAGAATCAATATAACATCATAGGCTGCATAAACACATCATAATGTAGAAATAATCATCCATAACATGTACATATCAGATAAACAATAACATCTCCTAAAGAACATAATCATGTAGGAAAAGAATGTATCATCATAAATAGAACTGCATATCATATGAAACGCCACAAAAAATGATATATATATCGCTCAAAATAACATGTGTCACAATACAATGTCAGAATGTATCCATAAATAAAAAGGAGCTTGCAAGCTCTATGATAAAATTACTATGTCTACAAATATGAACATGTCACTGTGTGCCACTACCACTACTCCCATGAGGAGAATATGGAGGCATTTATCATTGAGGTGCTCTCTCTACGGTGGGAGGCCTATCATATGGACCTTTCCTCAATGGTCCTACCACACCCTCTATTCTTTGTGTCCTCGTCTAACTCTTGCTATGTGATCTGTGGCTATGTGCCTTAGAAAAACTAGGATCTTGTCTCTCAGAAGGCACCACTGACTCAAAAAGATCCTTGTAATAGGAAGCTCTCTCCATTGCCCTGACTAACTCATGAGAAATAGCATCAGATGATGAACCACTACAAAGACGTATGATCTTAGTAATCTACTTCTTTGTCTCCTACCTTCAGGATACTGCTTGATCTCTCTCCATAAGAGCACTATCCCTCTCCATCCACATGGAATCCCACTCTACAGTAATCACTCTCGTCCTCTCCTCCATAGACTCCATATCACTATCTTTGGGAGCCTTCTCATCCTATCCCCGTCTCCCCTCTACAATCTTGTCATGAAGCTCTCTCTCCTGCTCCCCCATCACAACCTCCTCCTCCTCATCTTCCTCACCATATCCTATAAGTATGCCAAGGACATCAATATCCATGTCCTCTCTCCCGGTCTCCTCCTCTGCATGATCCTCTCTGCCAACCTCAACCTCTACATGCTCCTCTGCTACTACCTCCTTGACAACATGCTCTCCTCCAATCCACCCCTCCATCCCCATAGTAAAGTTTTTAATGCTTGAATGTCTGCCTCTGTATTACCCACTAGTATCATAGGCCCCCATCGATGAACCTCTCTGGATGATCAAGAAAACTCTGCTCGTCCTCTAGGCTAGTCTCGCACCTCACCAAACTATCTCAATACATGATCTGGAAAATGTCTCTCTATAATGTGAACATTGGAAACAATCCTCCCAATCAGGTACTGTGTCTACCGACAAAAAGATAAATGCCTGTCCTCATCTGACCATCGTGCACAATCCATGTAGGGTCTCCAAGTGAATTGGACTAATGTGTCCAATGCATGTCTCAAAAATCTTGTATCACCAACATGACTCTGTGTGATGTTTCACGCATATTAGAAAATATATGGAGATCTGTCACCCCACTTAGGAGTAATAGGAGGATGAAACACAAAAATGTGTTCCCATTCCCAGATCATCAGAAGGGTAGTCCCACATCTCATCAACTGTGCATCTCTATAGGATATATCATGAATATGGAAGTACAACATGGCCAATAGACAGGGACCCCAAGCATACACAACCTCCCTCTCAAGCATCCCAACTAACATCTCCCCCCACCCAATAGGAAATCCATGACCTCGACGATCAAGAAGAACTATCCTAGCTATCAATGTACATAATATACAATCAATCCTCTCATATATATCAGCTAACACCTGTCATCTAATCTCATAGTGCTTTATGCCTAACCACCTAATATCATCATATACATAATATCTAATAATCTCACTAAACCCCCTCTGAGTATCATACATCACTCACTTGCCTCTAATAAGCAACCTAAAGATCCTATATACATCCTCTAGTGTAACAGTTGTCTCTCCAGTAGGCAAGTGAAATGAGGAAGTCTCGGAATGCCATCTCTCACATAAGGCAGTGAGCATACCTCTATTTTCTCTAATCGTGGGCATGGTACAAACGTGGTATAGTCCCAATCTCCATAGAAATTGAGTCTTTGCACTCTGTAAATGGTCTCTGAGCTCAAATGTATCCAGCTACAACTCCCAGGTATAGATCAGATCTAGTATAACATGCAAAGAGAATTCAAACAATGTGTCAAACGTCAAATCATTTCATCTTTCTATTGGACTTTTTTTCCATAATTTGAAAGTCAAATGCATTGTTTCAAAGACAAATTTGGTGCACATATCATATGCGTCATTCTAAAATTCAAATGTGGTGCATGAACATACATGCGTTGAACAAAAAATCATATGTGTTCCATATTGTAAATGCATCAAACAACTAGACAACCTATAGCAACAAGCAAATGTGAACAATAAATTACAAATGTGATGCATTTTAATTGCCTAATCAATATGCAAATGCAGTTCATTTTTAGAAAATGTGTTTGACCTAACTACATGAAATTACCCTATTCAGATATGCAATGCAAGAAATCACATGTGGTGCAAAAACTAACAAATGCGATCTTTCCCTAAACGACCTAAAAATGCCTAGGCATGATTTTTCATTTGCGTCATTTCGCGAGCAAATGTGTCGCATATGCATGCAAATGTGGTGAAATAAAAATGATGCATTTGCAAGTTTGACTGCCTAAAAGTACATAAAAAATAAAAATTCAAGAGATCGTTCAAAGGTACTTACCGACGGTCCCGCGTCGGCAGGCCATCAAAAGGTCTGCATCTTTTATCCGCGATGATAGTTGTATGGAACTGGAGACATCTTTGCCAGGTGCTCAAAGAAAAATATTCAATTCTTCAACTCTATAGGGTGCAAATGATTTGAATTTCACCCTAATTTCCATTTATACCTAGGGTTAAAAGTGGTATTTCTTCTGACCTTATCTATTGGCTGCATAAAATTCCATCTTCAATCAACCCGTACATGTCCCTAGCACCTCCAAATTTGATTTCGTGAACTCCATAGCTTTTCTAGCCATCAAATTGACTTATTGAAACTATTTCTTGATTTATTAAAAAATTCCAAAAAAATCGTCAATTTTCCCGAGGGGGCATACCCTAACTTATTTCATACCGGGGCATGACTGGGGCATTTTTTTAACAATTTTCTTTGACACAAAAGCCGAAACAGCATTGTATCAAAGAGGGGCAAACTGTAGACACTAAAAATTAGTCTAGGTCTGTGAGTACCACTTTCGACATAATTTTCTAATGTCCATGGTCATGATTAAATAATGTTAATTATTTAATTACTTCCTATACACATTCTTTCTTCTATTAATTAAATAACCTTTTAATTATTTAATTAATTCATTATGACTCTTATTCAACCTTCAATAATTAAATAAATCTTATTTATTTAATTACGTTGCTAATTAATTAATTATCTTTCTGAATTAAATAATTTATTATTTAATTTACCCTTTTATCATATTTCGACTATAATTAAATATTCATTTCAAATTATTTAAATATTCAATTAACCTTTTCGACAATCAATTAAATAAATCATTATTTATTTAATTAAATCTTTTCTAATTTCGAATGTTGAATTAAATAAACATTTAATTCATAAAAAGAGTTATTTTGGTCACATTCTTCTATCACCTACTTAACTAATTATTCACTCACCATATGACTCGAGATCTATTTAAATTCATTAGTTGTCTCTTGATTCGATATCTGATTGTCTCTGTGAAGAGACTCTCTATCTTGATCAGTCGGTCTAATTCTCCTCAATGCACATATTTATTAATTAAATATCTTTATTTAATTAATTAATTCATGTGTCCATTCGAACAAATTGTTGTTGAGTTCTAAATTTATCCTTTTCATTCAAAGTCTAATTCTTCTATTTTCGAAGACTTTCAACTGAAGATTAAATCATTTATTTAATTTTGATCTCCTATTCAGTCTATTTTTGAACAGTCTTAACACCATATTAAATTATTATTTAATTTAATCTTTATCCTGCAAAATTTCCCAACTCACGTTCTAATTGACACAAATCTCACATCGCATGACATTCAATAATGTCGATCGTTGATCTCTCTTTTGAATTTGAGTTGATCGTTCGAAAACCAACTTTCTATAAATTGGTCGACCTTTGTCACTATTCTCCCTCCCAAAATCTAGATACTTTGGAAGAGACTTGTTAATCTTCAATATTTTGCTTTAACACATGCGTCAAGGCTATCCTTGCATACATACTAAAAATTTGAGAGCAAGAATACCCTCATGAAAAAATGGAGAAGGACAATCAAGATAATTTAAAGGAGTTCTCTGATATTTGGTGAGACTATTTCATGTTTTGCTTTAGTTATTTGATTACTATTTTAGTTTATTTCTTCGTTCTTAGTTATTTGATTTAGATTAATGCATTTTTAGATTATATTTAACCATCTTCGCTTGCAGAGTCATTTTATGTATGTTACACTCACCATTGGAGGAGCTAGAAGCATTAGCTTCTCTGTTATGAGGCATGAAGGAGTCTTGGACCGTTTTCAAAGTGTTGTAGTATTGAGAGTTGTTTGAGTCAGTTGAGATGGTGATTTACTATCCATTAAAGGGGAACTTCAAACATTGGTGATATGTTGATGGTACCACCTACATTGAGTGGATCCATGGTCTCCCAAGGAGTATATTGTACGTCAAGTATTTGTCCAACACTTGGCAAGCTATGTCTTTTTGGATAGGTCCCACTTGAATAGGAAAGACAATTAGTCCTTGAGATGGTCTTTCTTCATCATCATAAGCTTTGATGGTAATTTTCCTTCTTGAATCAATAGCATTCTCTAAAAACCCAATTGCACAGACTAGTTTCAAAGTACAAATATCCAGAACCGCTCCTCCATCTATTAAGACACGGTTTATGTGATGTTTGTAGATTATGACCTCGATATGCAATGGAGAATTATGGGGATGTGCAGGTGAGGCATCATCATTTTCAGAAAAGGATAAGAAATGAGGTGCAGTTAAGTGTCCCACCATGGCCTAAAATTGGCATAATTCTAGATTGGTTGGCACTGTGGTGGCTACTAAGGCTTATTCTAGAATTTTTTTGTGAGCCGGTGAGATTTTAAGCAACTCTAGGATTTTAATTTTGGCTCAAAACCTCAGGTGTCCGGCAAGGTGATAAGATTTTCTGACAGAATTTCCTTCAACGTGGATTCGACTGATTGATGCAAAGGTGTGAATTTCGCAAAGGTGTGAATTTCCTGTGATTTGATGGCGTTGGATATGGTGGTGGTCAAGATGGATCATTGTTTTGGTTATTTTTCTAATTGGTATTCTAGTTTGTGTTTTGATTAGGGGTTTGGTTGGTCTTAGATGTGGTTCCTGATAAATTAAAGACCGGTTTGGCATTGTGTGTTTCATTTGAAGCATTGTTATTATTATTCTTTTAGTTTTGCCAAAACCTTAGTTTATCATTGTTGTTATGATTGTTTGATGAGTTTCGTTCGTTATAAATTTTGATTACTTCTCTCTTTACCAACGCTTCTTCAATTTTAATTCCATATTAAATTAGTTTCTCAAAGGTTAGTGGATATTGTAATTCAAGCCGATAGCTCATATCATCATTGAAATTTTCAATGAACACCTCTGTATTCTCTTTTTCTAGTATAGCGCGAGGATACCTTTCAAATAATCTCCTCCACCTTTGTAAGAATATGAGAAGTGACTCTCCCTTTTTCCATTTCACATTGAAAAGGTCTTTCACTGTGATCTGATGTTGAATATTATAAGAGTATTGGGTGATAAATTTGTTTACCAACTCTTCAAAGGATTTGATCCTTGAGGGTAATTGCAAGAACCATTGCATACATTGTCCTCCCAAGCTTCATGGGAATAATATCATCAATTAAGTTTCCTCATGTGCAAATTCTAGGCTCATCATTCAAAATTCCCTTATGTGATCTATAGGGTCCATCTTACCATTGTATTTGTCATATTAGGGAATTCACAATGTTTGGGAAATGGGATCATGTTTACACTTTGGTGAAAAGGGTATAGACATATGTCTTGTATCGAGTACCTTTTTGTGACCCCTATTTGTATGTTTTTCATCTGTCGTTGAAGTTTTTATATTTTTTGTGTTAAAGTATCTATGGGGTCATTGGTTCTTGCTTCATTTCTTGTTTTTGTTTATGTTTTTTTTTCTACCTTTTTAGGGGTTCTTTTGAATTTTGTGATATCAAAATCCTCAAGTAGTTTGACCCATTTGTTTGCTAGCATCAAAAGTTATTTTTCACCCTCCTTTTCAAAGATCCTCTCCACGAACTTATGAAAATTGGGATCTTGTTGCACTTGTTCTATGAATTCATCTGTTATTTCCTCTATCTCATCTTGATGAATTCTGAAAAAGGGATTCTCTTCTCTTTCAGCCATGTCATTTTGGGTTTCAAGTTCTTTCTCCTTGAGTTTTTGTCTTTCTGATCTTGTTTGAATGGGCATGCAAGTGACGGGAATGTACTAATCTTTGATCATTATTGGGGAGTGCCAAAGGAAAAAAATTAATTTGATTACACAACGTTCATTTTGGGATGAAGGATCGTGAATCCTAATGATGAAACTTAGTTGCTAACCAAAGATAGATGTGATGATGGGGCACTTTTATATATTTGATCAAAGATTAGGTTAAATATTTTCACTTGAGAATGCTAGTTTTGACAAGTTTGAGACTCTGGTGTAACTGGAGAATGGTTCTATTTTGAAGAGGGTCTTGGACTGTGAGTTTAAAATTCAGACAAACATGAGATTTGGCTCTTTGGTTTGAAAATTTTATGAATGCACCAAAACAGTGCACAGATGCGCTAAAAGATAGATGCGCCAAGGAATGACTTTTGTGCGCTCAATTATGGCTTGCATGTGCTATAGAATGGCACAGATGCACTATAACAATGTATGGATGCACCGAAACAAGCAATAAATGTGCCAAAGTATGGAAGGTATGCACTACAAAATAGCACAAATGCACTAGAAAAAAGGATAAATTTGATAGAAAAGTTAATGGATGCATTGGAATATTGAAGGCATGTGCCAAAATAGTCAATAGATGTGCTAATCAAGAAAAAAATTATTTGTTTTTTATAGTTTAATGAATTTTTCTATTTTATGGCAGGGAAATTGATTGTTTTATTTGGATGTTCTTATGAATCAATGGTTGTATATTCCAGTATGTGATGTTTTTTCAAAAATCATTTCAAAACATTCATATAAAACACATCAAGAAAGTACAATCCCTAGGGTCGTGAAGGACAGTATTTACTGGATTTCCACTTGAATTTTTAGTCCAGTTATGCTTACTTTTGGTGAATGATTATAAGCTTGACCACATTGGCTCCCCCTTACATTAAACTCACTTCTCGGGTCTGTCAAGCCTCAGTTCTCATGAATCTCCCATGAGGGAATTCTCATTTCTACCAAAATCCACAAGAATGTGGGATGGCTTCAAAGGTTATACCTCTTGCACCAGCAAATAGAAAAGGGATTTTGGCATGCTACAACAAGGGTTCTAGTAAAGGCATTTCCTTCGTGGTGGATCATCCATATGGAAATATACCATTGTTTTCTTTCTTTTCATAAAAATCCTCATGATACTTGAACTTTCCTCAAGTAGCCACACTTATATCCTAGGTGGAAGTCGCTTGGATTTAGCATGTTCTCAGTTGGGTCGTTCCCTTGGGGTGATTACCTCTTGTCCCACCAAGGTAGGCCCTCTAAGGATTAAATTTTAAAAAGAAAAAGAATGGGTCTAGCTTTCTGATCACACAATTAAGGGGAGCGAATGCATTCATACCATTCAACAATCATAGCAATCATGGTGTTCATTTTATCCTAATTAAGCTATGTTCCTAACTTAATCAAAAGAAAGAACAATAAATTCAACCCTGCAATCAAATGTTAGTAGTTTCAGCTTGGAATTCTTTGAAAACATTCTTTATGGTTATAGCAGAGTCTCTAACAACATTCTCAAAACTTGCAAAATAGAGAAATATTAATCAATTTTCCAAGCTATGAATCTATGCTGAATAAAATAGATGTGCCATAACAAAGAATCAATGCGCTAAAATACTACACCTATGCACCAGAAAACCCTATGAATGCACTAGAACAGTCTAATAATGTGTTAAAAGAAATTATGAATACACCAAAATACTCCTTGTATGCACTGAAATATGGTACATATGCGTTGAAAGGTTGCCTGGATGCGCCAAAACAGTTCTTGTATGTGCCATAGAAGTTTGTAAATGCACTGACAGAACTCACAATCGCGCTAAAATATTTCATGTCTGAACCTATAAAACACACTTTTCCAGAAAACGTTAATAAAAGGGGCTAGGGCCCCATGGGCACCAATCTATGTGTGGTATAAAAATAGGGGATTATAATAGATTAAATCCAACACACATCAATAAAACATTTTATATAAAAGGAATTGAAATAAAAAACTAAGTTGCTATGACTATCCTCTCAAATCATCCCTTTGCTCTCTAATCTTAAGGATCTCTAAAGTCATGCTCTCAGATTTGTATGTTGCAAATGAATTCACAAGATAACAATCTAAGAGACAAGAAGATTTATGAAATGCAAAGCTACATGTCTACATTAACATATTTTTGGTATTTTTGATATGACAACTGAATGAAATATGAAATTACTACTTGTAAATGATGCTAAGATGATTGCTATTGTTGTAATGCAAATCTAAATGTCATTCTATGATGAAAAACTAATACAACACTAAAATGCTATAAAATAAAATTGTGATGATAACAATGTTAAATGACATACAAATCTAAAATACTCACACTTACTCTCAATTGCTAAGATAATTTCTATAGCATAATTTTATATGAAATCCTTGTTGAAAATTTGTAGAATGATCTCCTATTTATAGATTTTCCAAGCTTTGAGTGAGGTGGAAGAGATGGACAGTTGAGATTGTGATCCTAAAAGATCAACGGTGGAGCACAAAGAGATTGGAGGAATTCATGGAGGCTACTCCATTTGGAAGGGAAAATCATCCAAGTGTCAAAGAGCATCAATTAGAAAGAGGATTCATGTGTCTCCAAGGAGGTTAGGAGGTTATATGAATATTTTTAATTTAGAAATTAGAAATAAAAGAAATCACGTGACATGTGATGATGTGAAGGGTGATTTGGAGGAAGTTAGAAAAGTATGGAGAAATGTGAAAAATTTGAATTAAAAATTCAAATTTAATGAGGAAGGGGAATAATCAAATAAAAAATTATTTAAATTTGTGTATTTAATTAATTCAAAAGGGAAGGTGATTTTTGAAATAGAAGAATTAAATAAGTGAACTATACAAATAAATTTATCAATTTATTTATATAAGTAGACGAATTAAGATTCATTAATTAAATAACTATTATTTAATTAATTTGTGCTCTAAACCATTTTTATGTGTATACACATGCACTTACACAATTACAATGAATAATTCTAAAACATCAAGCCTCTCCAATGCATCCTTTGTGTGTCTAGACATGAATTGACACATCACATGCCATGCTTCACATATACACTCCTCAAAAAGAATAAATAATACAAAAACCCACTCACCCAACCAACCTTAAGCACTAAACATGTGTTTTCTTTTGTAGGAACAAGTTCACACAAATACAACCAAGTGGTAAGACAAAACCATGTGAACACAAAAAAATTGACCCCCCATTTAATATTGGGTACTAATTTTTCACATTAATATTAAATATTTCCCCAAATGCTAAATCATTATCTTATGTCTCCCACATATAAAATAATTAACCTAATGTTACAATATAACTTATAAGTGGCCCCAAAATTACCTAGTGTGGCCAAACACATATCCTATATGTACCACAACTAAATAATTATTTAACTACAACATATAATATCATTTTGTGCAATGGTGGACAACACCAAATCCTAAAATTATCCCACTTGTATATATTGCATAAGGGTCAATCAATGAAATACACCATCGTATCCATACATGAAATCACATGAATATCTAGAATTCTCTCATGATCCATCAAGATACATACAATAAAACTAAAGTGACCATCATCTCAAGCAATAACTCCTCTCATCCTCCAAAATTATACCTATGAAAGAAAAGAAACAAGCTAAATTGAAGATGCAACAATCCAAAGAACACAAGCATAAAATCCAAGTGATAAAAAAGGCTCCAAGCTATTGTCAAAGGTTAACAAAACCCACATGATCATAAATAGAATCCACAAAACATGCTAATACATCCAACCATTCATACATCGTAGGTGTTAAAAATATTAGTAAATTCATGCCAACAATATATCCAACCCATAAACCGTAATCAATCCCCCTATATCAAACCTCGCAATGAAGAACATACATATCCAAGAACTCCCATTGCATGGGTAATATCAAATCTGAAAATAATCAAGGCATATCAATTCTACCAATCAACACTATACCAAGGTGTAACAAATGATCAAAAACATGAATTACAAAGGAAAACACAATGATCCACACATACAACCAAAACACTTGCATCATCTCTCATAATATAAACATGAACCTCCAATAAGGAACCATATAATGAAAAGAGAAAATTCACAAACCATTATTGGCATTTGTTTTCATTGATGTCAGCACTTGAGAAGTAAGTTGTTATTCCTTTCTATTGGTTGTCATTGTTACATTT
Source organism: Sequoiadendron giganteum (assembly GCA_007115665.2). NCBI lineage: Eukaryota > Viridiplantae > Streptophyta > Pinopsida > Cupressales > Cupressaceae > Sequoiadendron > Sequoiadendron giganteum. Next base: position 305,140,242 of record CM021105.1, read on the forward strand.
AGTTTTGGTTAACATTGGTGGTGAAGTTCATGGTTGGATGTCATGCCTTATCAAAGAAGAATTGATGAAGTTCATGATTGGATGTCATGCCTTATCAAAGAAGAATTGTTGAAGTTCATGGTTGGATGTCATGCCTTATCAAAGAAGAATTTCTAAAGTTCATGGCTGGATATCATGTCTTCTCAAAGAAGAATTTCTAAAGTTCATGGTTGGATGACACGCCTTGTCAAAAGAAGAATTGTTGAATTTCATGATTGGATTTCATGCCTTATCAAAGGAGAGTTGCTAAAGTTCATTATTATTGTCAAAAAAGTGGATTTCATAATGATATATTAATATGAGGATTAGAAGCATGATTGATAGTGGAGAGATATTGTTGAATTTTTACATTATGTATTATGCTCTCTCCTGATGTTCTTGAAGTATATGTTGTTGAAAGGAATTTTTTGCCTCTGCAAGTTGGTCAAGTGTTTCTAGTTCAAAAAGATGTAGTGAAGTTTGTCTGAGGGAATGCTCTGCATTCCTCTAATGTTGATGCTTTAGTCTTTAGGTTTGGTATTCAATGTCGGTGTTATGTGGATGTTGCACTCCTATCTTTTCAAGTCACTTATGTTGCCGAGGAGATTTTTGTGAATTGCAGAAGGTTGGCAATGTTACTGGTTGTCTGAACTAGTCCGAGAAATGCTTCACATTTCTCTATATTGATGTCTTTGTTCCTATGGATTGGTGAATGTTCTCTCAACATTCGTGCAGTTTCTTGGTTCCAATCTCATGTGTTCAAGTGGTCTGCAATCTAATATGTTATTGTTATCTAATGATAATGCATTTTGTGCTTCCTAGATAAAATATTCTATACCTATTTGTTTTGTGGTGGTTGTAGATGACATGACAATATAAATTCAATAAATGAACGTGTTGTTGGATTTTCAAGGAACATTTCCATGTGATCTGTATATTTCTAATCGGTCACTTTGGTGCTACATTGCATCTTGAGTTGGCTTTCTAGGTCTTTTGTGGATATTTGGTTGATAGGGCTTGTTCCTTTGCTTGGACTGTGTGCTTGGGGGGTTGCACCAGCAATGGAATATCTATTATGATAGATTTGGGTCTTGAACTATCCTGTTTGGGACTACATCAAGTAAATTCAATTGAAAGTATGTCTTTGAGCCGACTGGTTGTGTGCTTCAATGTTTCATCCAAACATTTCCTTAATGTCTACTTAGGTTGATGTGCACCTATGTGTAAATTATTTTGGATCACATTGGAAGAAGCTATAAGATTTATTTTGGTCCTCTCTATATTTATGAAATATTGCATTATGTTTTTGGTGGTTAACCAGTTGAATTCATTATTTATCAAACAACAAAGAGTACATAATGGTATGCAAAAATTACCTTACAAAGTGGTTGAAGTTAAGGCTTTACAATTTGCATGAGATGGTAATGTGGCAAAGTTTCTCTATGAGGACATATTCACAAGATATGGAGTTCCAAGAGATATTGTCATAGACCAAGGACCCAAGTTTGCATTGGAGTTGATCACAAAATTGGTACAAGAGTATGAGATCAGACACAAAAATTTCACACCTTACCACCCTCAAGCTAATGGATAGGTGAAAGTCACAAATAGGGAAATTGAAAACATTATAACAAAGATGGTGCAAATTCATAGGAAGGATTGGGCATATAGGTTGCATGAGGTAGTTTGGGCTTATAAAAAAATTTGGAAGATTACAATAAGATTTACACCATATGAATTGGTGTATGGAAAGAAATTTGTACTTCCTATTGAATTTGAATATAAAACATTGAGGAAAACAATTACATTGGGCATGAAATTTTCCATGGCTCACCGAGAGAGATTACACAACCTAAATTCACTTGATGAAATTAGAATGGAATCCATACACCACACTAAAGTTATCTCCCATCAAAGAATCTATTGGCATGATCAATTCATAAAGACAGAGTAATTTAGTGCAGCTGATTGGGCTCTCCTTTATGAATCCATATACAAATACTATAAAGTGAAATTACAAACTAGATGGCTTGGTCCATATGAGATAAAACATGTGTTCCCAAATGGAGCAATGAAACTAAAAACAATTGATGAAGTCAGGTTCTCATTATTGGTTAATGAACATAGATTGAAGCTTTACCCATTGAAGAAGGATGACTTCCTTATTTCATTAATCCAATAGTTTGAGCCTACAATTGTAAATTCAACAAAAAAGACTATAAGTTATACAAATCAATCGGTCAATGAGGTACACAACTCATCCACTGATTTTTCACAGGTATAATTCCACCACATCATTCACATGCACAAACTGCACATGTGACAATCGACAACATTCATTTTTTGGAACAATCAAAGAAGCATCAGGGACTTGTAACATCATGCCTGAAGGCGATAAAATTTCAGAAGGGGCATGTTATTGCAAGCTCTTATAGAACTTGTCTAACAATCATTTCACATTACCACACGCATTCAATATATATCTCATTTTATATCATATTCCTCCATACATACAACCACACATATTTCATTTCATCACATGTCACTTCTTACATCCATACACAAATATCGTTTCCACCACCTTTCTCGATTACCACCTACCATGAAATTCATTTTACCTCACCTATTATGTAAAATCTATAGCCTTTTTCTTCCATCATTCATCAAACGCCATGTATACATTTTCATTTATTTCAAATTACATTTGCATGAAATTCATTGATCTTCCACTACATTTCATTTAACCCTTCGCCAAAGTCGTACCACTAAGTGAGGACACTTAATGTCTTTAGTTGGGGGGTATTCTTTATTTTCTTAATTTTCAAAAACTACAAACTCTCAGCAACCTTTTTTCCATTTTATTTTCCTCCATCTTAAAACAATACAAGCTTAGAGGAGGGAAAAGGGTTAAAGGCGACTGAATTGAGAGGTTACAACATACAAATATAGTGGAAGTGGTGTAGTTGAATTTATAGATACAAATTGAACAAGAATATAGCAGAATTAGTAATTAAGGAATTGAAGAATAGCACATCATCATGGGTGGTGACATTATTCATAGGGAACCAGTAACACACACCCAATTGTTAGAAGACAGGATGGTATTGCCCATTTTTGACACGCTGGTTGGTTGGAGTATTTCTTCAAACTCACAAAGTGTAATGAGGTCATGAAACAACAGCTTGCTACCACATTACAAAATGATAAATAATTTATGAGAGGCTTAAGGGTAGATACTTTAGAGGCCATTATTGTTGAAGTATCAGAACTGTAGTGGGAAGAAGAAGAGTTTTCAGTGAGAGAAGATGTTATTTCTGCTAGAAATGAATTCAAACAGCTAGGATAAAACCTGGACTCATCTTCTCAAGGTACTAAAATATTATGTTTACCCTGGGTCTAGGCTTCAATTGCTTCTTACATAGTCAATTATTTAACTTGTGATGGTAGACGATCCTTGTTGTATATAGTTCGTTTTAAACTGTTGAGTCATCTTCCCCATGATAGGCATGTGAATGTCCCAAATTTCTTATATAATTTGTTGAAATTAATAGCATCTGACTATAAAAGGAAAAGGAATAATTCAACACTATATCATTTATGCTTGGTCACATTACTGATAAAAAGGAATTTGAGGATTCAATTTCCACATATTTCTTGGGAAAAGCTTCCTTAATTCTAACAATATTAACAGTATCCTTGAAGAACTTATTGTCCCAAAAATAGTAGAGCAACCTATTGTATTAGAAATGGAAGTGCCCTATGACTCCCCTATTGCATCACCTACCTGTAGCATGAGAGAGCCAGAGGAGCAAGGCTTGCAAGATACTCAGCTTGCTACCTCTGTTGAGCAACCCATAGTAGAGGATAAGGAAGAAACCCCTATTTTTGGAAAAACACAAAGAGCGAAGAAAAATAAAGGTGGATATTCTTATGTACTTGCAAGAGATCAGAAGAGACCCACACATCCTAAAAGGAAATCACACCGCTTGAAGAGAAAGGGGGCCATGAGAGGGTCAGTTAAAAAGCAGGAAGAGGAGGATGTTGTGATGGTTGAGACATACCTAGAATTGAAAGGGAACTCCCCTAAACATGTAAATACACCAGTTAAATAGACATGGTACTTTACAAGTACCTCTAAATTTGATTTAGAGGATGCATTTGTAGCAAGGAAAATGAGAAGAAGATCCACAAAGAGCCCTGATTCAGAGGGTTGTAAATATACCGACACAATGGGCGATGATGATCAGTTCCTAGAAAAGGATGAAAAACTATTTATAGAAGAAAGAAACATTGATAAAGAATTCCAGGAAGCCTTGGAGAGAATAAAGCAATTGAAAGAACTTGTAAGGTCGCACCAACAAAGGGATAGTGAAAGGGATGCAAAAATCAAAGAATTGGATGAAAATTTGTATAAATTTGAGCATGGATCCTGAAACAAAGGAAAATAGGTTCTTTCTATTGAAATGAGGGTTCACCAATAATTTACTAAAAATAGAAAGGAAAATATGGGGTGTAATGAACATATCTTTCATCTATTTCATTAGGAAAAAGAGATCCCTTAGGTCAATCTTGACCTTCTAAGGATGGGGTAAATCTGTTAAGACAACACTTTTGGGAGAAAGACTAAAAATAGTAAATAAACCGAAAAATGCAAAGTAACACTTGAAATCACTAGATTAAACCTTAATCTAATGAAACCTACAAATTTTTGATAGATCTGAAAAGGTTAAGTGTTTTTTCACTTGTCACCAAAATATTATTGTTGAGTGTCCTCCAGGACTCATTCACCCAAGGGAAAATGGGTCTAGCTATAGGGGTTTAAAAAATTATTTCACAATCCTCTGGTCCTATGTCTGCACTCTTGATTCTTATGGGTTTCACAGTCAAATATTTGGAATAAATTTTGAAAGTTAGTTTTCATGGCTTGACGATAACTTTGACAAATTTTGCATTTTTTCTCCTTTGATAGATCTTCAATCCTTCTTCAACCTAATATTTGCAAAACACACAAGAGGGAAAGATTTTTTGTTTTTGGTGAATGGGGGTTTGCCTTGGTCATACCCCATTTTGGTTAATTAAAGCTTGAATTGAAAAAATGAAACATGAAAGGAGTGATGAATGAACAAGTGATATGTTACAACTCCCCAAACCCTTGATTTGAAACCCTTGAAGGACTAAAACTTAGTATATCTCTCCAAGGTCTTGATCTTGCATGAAATGATTTGATTGATGATGTGATTTTGATGCTTGAATCTTGATTTGAATTCTTGAAACCTACATCACAATGCTAGCTCCAAAAACATGCATGATGCTTGAGATCTTGAATGTTGCAACAAATTCTTGAGAAGTTTTCTCTTGAGAACCTTTGACAATAATCTTTTCTTTAGGAATGCTTGCATAAAGTTCTCTTGAAAATCTAGGATTTGAATTGATAAAAGGACCTTTCTTTAATAGGTAATTTTCTAATCTCCCAAATATTAAACATTACAAGCCGACATTTGAATTTGAATTTGAGATCACAAAAAGGCTATCAAAAACATATTTAAAATTTGAATTAAGTAGCTAAAGGGGACTCATTCACCCTACAAGGACCTATTCATTTTAGGGTGTTAAAAATGATAATTGCATTAATTAAATCATATTTCCCCTTTTGGAAATGGAAATTAATTAAATCATGATCCCCCTTTCAAAAATTGCAATTAATTAGGCGATGCAAAATTTAGGAAATTAGAGGCTTAATTAAGGTACCCAAATATAGTGTGAACATGTAAAGAAGTACATTTCCTGACACTACATTTAGCCCCCACTTTAGTGAGAGGATGAGCACTACACTCAAAATCACACTAAAGTAGTAAAAAAAGTGTCAAGAGAGGTCTAATTGTACAACTATTGGAAAAATAAGACAGTAAAGTTCAATGAGGATGATCAAGCCCCCATGATATAATATATCACAACAAACCAACAAAGGTACAAAGAGACACATGACTATGTTAAATATGCAACATCAAGACAAGATACACAAGCATACAGTGTCAAAATTAATGAGAAGAAGAGAGAGAGGGGATGGATCAAGCCTCAATTATTTATCTAACTGGTACGGATCAAGCCTTACCTATTTGTCCAGAAACATTTACAAGTGTAAACCCGTTGTCCACTATGCAAACAAAATGTGCTCACATGGGCTAGTGAAATATGTTTTCCACTAGGTGAGCCCCAAAAAGTGGCTAATGGAAGGTCATGCCATGTATAGGCTCCCATTGTACTAACCATACCAAAGTTATACCTCTTGATAAATCTGATAAGGCACCAAAAAAATGGTCACAAGGCTAGCAAGCTATGTTATGCTAGGAATTCATGAAAAAGGCTCCACTAGAAAGCAAGTTGTGTTATGCTTGGTGGCCTTGACAAACATAAAGGCTCCATTGGCAAGCAAGTTGTGTTATGCTTGGTGGCCTTGATAAACATAAAGGCTCCACTGGAAAGAAATTTTTGTTCTGCTTGGTGGACCCTTGATACATGCAATAGGATATTCAAAGGAGTTTTTCTTAGTTCATGAAAGGTCTCAGGGAACATCATGCCTAATATCTCCAAGAGAGGACTAGTCGAGGATAAAAGATTCAAAACTTAGGGAATGCAATCGGTAGCATCACCACTAAGAGGAATATCATATGCTTAGAAAGGTCACCATATTGAAGGACATCAAACCCAATGACACCACCAAGAAGACACATCACATGAATTAAGAAGACTACACTTTGAAGCAAACAATGAGTAGGGACACACATGCCCCCACTTTAAAGAAATTTATAAACACCATGTTATGAGAAATTGCTTTAAAGTAGAATATGATAAATTCCAATATAAGAGAGCTTTATTTAGAAAGCCCTATGTCAAACATATGTTTCCAAAATAGAGCGATGTTATGAAAAGGGGTTGCCCCCAAAATGCAATGCTAAAGATAACATAGAAAGAAAATTGTGTAACATGTGAGCCAAATTAAGGCATGTCATCCACATCCCAAGCTTGCTCTTATATATACATGGAAGGGATACAAATATCCAAAAGAGAAAATGACAAGTTCCATACTAGGACAAGGATACCTGACCCCTTGCTCCCTAAGGGAAAAAGGTGAGCTAAAAATGGATGATGATATGCTACTCCTTGTAAAAAGGAAATATGATTACGTAAAGCCAAGTTCATACCCTCATGCATGGTAGTGAATATTCTATGATAGTACAGCTACCAAATGATAAGGAGTACCAGCTAATGTTATTGATTATAATGAGTAGGCAAAGTATCAATTTGATGCATATCCAATGAGATATTCCAACTTGTAGTATCTATCAATTCAGGGTGCACCAAGGTCAAAGTTGTCTTAGAAGAATCTTTTGTAAGAGTGTTGATATTAAGCGAAGAATTTTTTGATGCTTTTGTTTCTTTCGAAGGATAATAACCAAAACCACTAGTTGTTTCTTGTGTGTTAGGCTCTATAGGGACATAGATACCCTTTTCTCTAGCACCACATCCTTTTCCATTATAGCCAAGTTGTTTCAAAATTTTGTAACCTCATCCATAAATATTTTCCATCTCTTTTGGATTTGGTGGTTTCTCATGATCACACTCTTCATATATGGATGTATAACTTTTGTTTTCCTCTTCTTTGCTAAAATTTTTGGAATCACATGCTTTTGACGACTCAACTTGTGTTGATATTATGGAAAATTATTTCTCTTTTCCTGGTTTGTGTATAATCTTGTATTCTCTGATGAATGTAGGTATGAAATCCAATGAACCTCAATCATCATCCAATAGCTTTAACTTGTTCAATATTCTTCTCTTTTTCTTCCTCTTACACAGGTTCTACTTTTTTTTGGTGTCAATGTTCTAAGAGGATTTGTCATTCTTTTTTCTATTTGTAAACAACTCTCAGGCTCAAGATCATCTTTTATTGTATAAACCTTGTTGTTATAAGTGTGCTTCACTAGATGGTGTAATTTAGAAGCCACCGCATTCATTGCATGAATCCATGGTCTACCTAAGAGAATATTATATGAAATATCATTGGGTATGACATGAATAGGAGTTTGTAACGTAACCCTACTAACTTTAATAGGTAATATTATCACACCAAGGGGTTGTGCTCCCACGTTATCAAAACCATGGATAGATAAAGAACCTAATTGAATTATAGTCTTGTCAACTCCAATTTTATCCAAAAGGTTTACACTACAAACATTGAGTTTCAAACCATTATCAATGAGAGTACACTTAATGCCACACTTGTTAATACTAGCCAATATCATCAAAGCATCATTTTATTTTTACACTACTAATCGAGGTAACTCATCTTGATAAAATGTAATGTCTAAGTTGAAAAATTTCATACTTTTAATTACGGTTTCTACATCATTTAGTTGCACACTATGAGGAATAAAAACTTTTTGTAAGGAATTTTGAAGCATGCTATGATAATTAGGTGATGCTTGAATAATATCCCATAAATAAATCTTAGCAAGGGTGTTTTTAAGTTATTCCGCAAGATCATACTTTTTCCATTGTGAAAAGGCAAACAAGGAGCACTAGGCAAGATAGGTTGAGGTAATGGTATGAATTAGGTATGGTTTGTGGTTTCCTATTGTTCCTTGTATTATATGTATGAGCAACAGTATGATAAATTGGTTGTTGCAAAACATTTCTACTAGTAATTTTCCTTACAAAATTTAAGATAGTTCCTAGATTTTTTCTTTGGTGTTGTGGTGGTCATATGATAATAAGTGGATTAGGAGATTACTTGGGAGGTTCAATAATTAAAGGACTCTTAGGGGGTCCAAGAATTAGAGGAGACTTAGGAGGCCCAATAATCAAGGGAGATCTAATGTTCAGAACCTCAATAGACTTATCCTTATTTTGATGATCTTCTAGCAAGGGGAAGTCTAATGTCACCTTATCGTCTTCATCTAAGGAAGTGTAACACCCCACCATGCAACCCTAAAGGAAGTTGCAAACAACTACTTAAACAGGCTAATTTTATTTTTTTTGCTTAAGTACAATTAACATGCAAGATCATTAATAATGCCAACAACCTCTAGGGCTACGAGACAGAGGTTATATAGAACCTCAACAAAAAACATGGACTTAATCCATGACATTCATTTACACAATTATATAAACACATACATTCCAATAAGATAACTTAACAACAAGCATAAGAGAAAATTTCAAATACATTAATCTATTCATTAAAAAATAAGGATTACAACACTCATTCCCCGAATGAGGCAAGTCTAATAAATTGGGTTACAATTACAAATTCCACCTCGAGAACAAGAGGGGTAATAATAATTACAAGAATAACTGAAAAGATAAGAAGAAAGAACTGCAACAGAAACCACGAGCTCTCCATTTGGAAGTCTCGTCCACATGAACATGAAGAAAGATCCCAACGGATTTAGGTGCATGCCACCCAACCAAGTGGAACCCAAAGGCCCACCCCCCATGCTAGGAGATAGTAACCAAGATTCCAAGCCAAGACCATCTACCACTAGACACAAACTAACTCCAACTTAACCAAACTGAAAACACCAATCACATGTACAACACAAGTACAACTCATATACCCCGCAAGTACAACACGAGTACAACTCTACATGGTCACATTGCTTCCAGAAATAAAGCAGAACAAGTATGTTATGAGAACCATACACATAGAATCAAATACCAACTATGGTCACAACAGGTATGTTACGTAAACCATACCCACAATAAACAAGTACCAATTGTTGTCCTAGATAGAGTGTCATCACACAGTTCATCATGGGTTGTCCTCTGGGAATCTTCATAGGCTTCGACCCCCACTAAGGGTTATCCTGGTGGCCTCAACCGAATCCTAGCCCCCATACTCACTCATGCGGAATCAAATACCTCCCGTACAAACAAGATAGATGATCTTTCCATTCCAGGCCTTCCCACTCATCCCAAGTCTAAACAAGCCCTTGTGTCTATGGGTGAGGCATAATTATCTTGATTAGTGTGAAGTACCACCTAATCTTCTAAGTATTATTTTAGTTATCACTTGTTAAACCACCCCCATAGGTTATCCAATTTACCTCTTTGGGCTCTAGCCCCTACAGAAGCCACTCTTCTACTTGGCAACATACCAAACATAACCATCCAAACACCAAGGGTACAAAGTGCAAACAAACACGATACCACGACCCCTCCTTTCTCAGGAGGCAGTATAAGTTCAAACCCTCTCCAAACACTGGAGGTAACAAGGTAACAAGTCACTCCTGACAAGGAGGCGCAAATCACATAATCCACTCCTAAACCAAGGAGGTACAAACATCCTCGTTCGTAGAAACCGGGTCATAACAAATAACTTCACATGCACTACCCAAGGTATACAAAACAAGTTGACATAACCAAACGACAACCCCCATCCTCAAGATCCTCTAGAAGACTTACAAATTACACTCTTATTTAACCTATTTCCCATACAAGGACACGAAGGGAGTATTCACTGAAGGCACATGAAATAAACTACCTTCGGATATTCTAAATCCATTCCGATGCTAACATACAGTACTTATTTGCCTTAAGGAAATCAGAATTAAATATTGCCTCTTTCAGACAAAGAGTGAAATTTGCAACCAAGTATTTCTTTCTCTAATTGCAAAATAAATAAATATACAATGATCATTTATTTCAACCATTCAGAAAATAACAATATCGAATTAATAATTGTTTCCCTAAAGAAACTAAATCATTTTAAAAGAAATATCAATTAACCTTGCAATTAAACATAATACTTACAACTCTGTTAATTGTCTTTTTAAATATATTACCCTTTAAACAAAGCAATACAACACTTTGCTTTAAAGCACAATAATTTAAATCACCTCATTATATTTAAATCATGATAATAACTATATCATTTTACTCAATATTTTAATATATGAATATTGTAAAAAAAACAATTCATTTGAACATTTAATTTATGTATAATATTATTGAATATTATAATATACACTATTAAATATTAATATAGATATTTTATCATATAATATATATATATATATTAATACTTAATATTATAAATAATATAATATTTGAAATATTAAAAAGACATATTTTAAAATAAAATTAATAGGCACCCATGCCCTCGGGCCGCGTGTTGGATTAGGGTTGGGGTAGCCATTTTTCTCCCAAAGCCACGCAGTTTTCACCATGGCCGGCGGCAGCAAAACAACACATGGCGGCCACAGGAGGTGGCACCGCTGGAGAGTGGAGGGCGCGGGCTGAGGACCCCCACGCAGGGTGCGGGCTGAGGGCAGAGGCGGAGGGAGGCACTAGCAATGGGAGGCGTGGGGAGTGCGGGCTACACAGTTTGCATGACCCACGGATAGGGGAGGCTATTGGGCGCGCTCCCCCACTGCGCTTCCCAAGGGAGCAGCAGTGGAGTGAGCCCCAACCCTCCATTTTTTTTATTTTTTTTAAAAAAAAAATTTCAAAAAAACCAGGCTTCTATAAAATTCTCAATGCATAACATTACAAAAAGGCAATTTAAACAAATAAATAAATATATGAAATATATATTCATTGCCCAATCTATCAAGTTGAGACCTCAAATAAATTGAAGAACACAAGAAAAAACAAAATAAAATTGATATAACAATAGCCATTAATTTTCCATTAACTCAACACCATTGAATCAACAAAATTTCAATAAAACAAGGTGAGAGCCTGATTCTCTTGGAGTATGTTGAAGAACTTGTTGTTGCTTTGAAAACCTCTTGAGCACTTTAGATTCCACCAACTTTTCCTCCAAACCCACAAAATTAAGCAATCTTCCTCTTCTCTTTTCAATTTTCTCCCAAAAACTCCATTTTTGATATTCTGAAGAAATTCCAAGATAACCAAAATAAATCCTTCCAAAAATCCTACAACAACCCTCATAAATTTCAGAAAATAGAAAATAGGAAATATCTTTTTTGTTGAATTTTTTGAATTTTTGAATTTCAAATTTGACTTTTAATTTATTTTTTTAATTTCCAATTCCAACATAAATATACATGTTTTTCCAAAATGAATAATTTAAATCATTTCAACATGAATAACTTAATCAATTAATAAATAAATCTACGATAAGATTAAATATTAAATTAATTAAATTAAATTACTCAATAATTAAATCACAATTCCAACATTATTCTAACTCCCCAAATAAACTGAAACAAGACAAATCGAACAAAATAAAACAACTGGACCACTCCATGACCGACGACACACTAGGACTAGGGTGACGACTTGGCACAGAATCCTAGCTACTATCTCCCAATCGAATACCGTTGGGTATTAGACATGCTCAAACCTATGAAACTAGGTGGAGTCGATGTCCTGTACCTATCAACCTACGATCAAAGAGTATATCCACATATATAAACATGTCATAAATAAGGCACACCGTGAAGAGGAATCACGAAATCATAGGACACTCTTAAGCGAGTGATGCGATACCATCCTCTTCACCAATACAGTAGTACTAACTGACAAATCTAACATACTAATATGATCCAAAGCATAAACATCATTAGTTCAACCATCCATAATGCTAATTCAAAACATGGCATAAAATACCATCACATCAAAAGATAACATTAATGTCGCTTAATAGATAGCGATCAAATAGAAGCCGAGTACCATAGTCAAGGTACTAACAGAAAATACAACATAACAGAGCATTACATTGTTCAATAAAAGGGGAAAACGGAGGGGTATTACAGGAAGACACATTAATAATGTTTGAAATACAAGTATCAATGTTATCATCATCTTGCACCATGATATCTTCCCTAGTAGGAGAGTTTTTAGGAAAGGAGCAAACAATATTTTCTTGACATTCAAATATTGGATCTTCTAAGATAACTTCATCACAAGAAGGGAATGCATGTAGATAAGAAATATGATTTTATTGCTTACCTATGATTCATACTTTTTTTTAATTATATCTTCCCAAGAGGGAGAAACATTGGGAAAGGGATAAAAAATATTCTCATCTCTCAATGAGTGGATCTTCTAACACCAAAACATCTTCTTCACAAATAGGAGATATATTGGGAGAAGAAAAAATGTGATTGTCGTGGTTATCTATGATTACATCCCCTTATCCAATAATGTCTTCCCAAGTAGGAGAGGTAGGGGAAGAGGAACAAATAGGATTTTCATGTCTCTCAATGATTGCATCTTCTAACACAAAAATATAATCTTCACAAATAGGAGAGATATTGGGAGAAGAATAAATGTGATTTCCATGATTATCCACGATTACATCCTCTTTTACTAAATAATTCTCACAAGCGGGAGATGAATGAAGACTAGGAAAAGTGATGTTAAGAAATGTGTAAATGATCTCATCTTCTTGTGTCATAATATCTTCCCAAGTGGGAGAGGGACAAACAAGATTTTCATGATTCTTAATGGTTGTATCTTCTTTCACCAAGATACCTTTGTCACCAATAGGAGAGGTATTGAGGGAAGAAAAATTATTCTTTTCATGATTATCCATGCTCGTATCCTCTTGTATCAAAACATCCTCACAAATGGGAGAGAGAGTAGGGTTTGAGTGAAGCATAAGCAAGGTGATATTAAGGAATGTGTCAATGGTTTGGTTCTCTTGCACTAAGATGTTCTCATAACTTGGAAAGATAGTGGGAGGATGGCTAACATGTTTCTTAATGACCTCATTTCTTTGCTCTAAATTATACTCATAAGAAAGGATGTTGTACTTATACAATCCATTTTTAACCATGTCAAAACCACCTCTTTGAAAAGGAAACATGCTAACATGAAAAATAATCTATCCAACTTATGTAATGATTCAGGAAATGTAACCAATTGTCGTATAGATTTGATGATTTTCAATACTGCAATAATTTTGGAATGATTTAAAATGGCTACACTACATGGATAATTAGACCTAATGCATAAAATAAAAATTCTTGAAAATTGAATGACTAAAACAGTGGTTTACCAATGGATCTAGGAAGTGCATAAAACCACAAGAATGTCTAGAAAAGATGGTTTTGATAGGCCCTCAAGGACTCATTCATCCTAGGGTGAATGGGTCCTTGTATAGGGTTTTAAAAAATAAAAAATCCAGATTTTGAGTTATTATTTGTGCTCTTTATTCCAGGTTGCAAATAGTGGTTTTTGTAGCAGATTTTTCTAGATATTGTTGTTTAAATGCAAGTGAAATGAATGACAAATGATGAAAAATGTAACACTTTATGAAATTAAATTTTGACTTAATTTGTGAATATGAATGATTAAACATACAATAATATGAAAGTACTATAAAAAATTAATGTAATGTGCATGCAATTTTTATTTTTTTTTAGATTTTAAAGGATGCAAAATGAAAACCTAAAACCCTAAATCAAATGAAAACTAATGCATCTTTAACAACCCTAAATTAAATGTAAATTAATGCAATGCAATGCAAACTAATGAAAATCCTAGATCTAGGGTTTGAATGGACTCCAATTTTAGAATTTTTAATGTATAGCATTGGGTTCACTAAAATGAAACATGGGAAAATAGGTTCTTTCTATTGAAATGCGGGTTCACCAATAATTTAATAAAAATAGAAAGGTTAAAATGGGGTGTAATGAACCTATCTTTCATCTATTTCATTAGGAAAAAGAGATACCTTAGGTTAAGATTGACTCTCAGCCCTTAGGTGAGTCAACCTTGAAGGAGATCTTGTTGTTTTCCTTATGATCTAGGATAGGGTAAATATGTTGAGACAACACTTTTGGGAGAAGGACTAAAAATAGTAAATAAACCCAAAAATTCAAAGTAACACTTGAAATCACTAGATTAAACCTTAATCTAATGGAACCTACAACTTTCTGGCTGATCTGAAAAGGTTAAGTATTTTTGCACCTATCACCAAAATATTGTTGTTGAGTGTCCTTTGGGAATCATTAGCCCAAGGGTGAATGGTTCTAGCTATAGGGGTTGAAAAACTCCTTTCATAGTCCTCTAGTCCTATGTCTACACTCCCAATTCCTCTAGGTTTCACAGTTGAAAATTCAAAAATAAATTCTGAAAGTGAGTTTTTGTGGCTTGACAATAACTTTGAAAAATTTGAAAACTTTTTCATTTTTTCTCCTTTGATATATCTTCAAACATTTCTTCAACCTAAGATCTGAAAAACACACAAGAGGGAAAAATTGTTTTTTGTTTGGTGAATGTGGTTTTTCCTTGGTCAAACCATGTTTTGGGTAATTAAACCTTAAATTGAAACAATGAAACATGAAAGGAATGATGATTGAACAAGTGTTATGTTGTAACTCACTAAACCATTGATTTGAAACCCTTGAAGGAATGAAACTTAGACCTCTCCAAGGTCTTGATCTTGCATGAAATGACTTGATTGATGATGCGATCTTGATGCTTGAATCTTGATTTGAATGCTTGAAACCTACATCACAATGTTAGCTCCAAAATCATTCATGATGCTTGATAACTTTGACATGATGCTTGAGATGTTGAATGTTGCAACAAATGCTTGAAAAATATGCTCTTGAAAACCTTTGACAATAACCTTTGCTTTAGAAATTATTGCATAAAGTTCTGTTGAAAATCTAGGATTTGAATTGATAAAATCACCTTGCGGTAATTTTCTAATTTCCCAAAAATTAAACATTACAAGCTAACATTTTAATTTGAATTTGAGATCAGAAAAATACCACCAAAAACATATTTAAATTTTGAATTAAGCAACTAAAAGGGACCCATTCGCCCCAAGGCGAAAGGGTCCTAACGTAAATTTCCAGGACCTATTCATTTCAAGGTGTTAAAAATGATAATTGCATTAATTAAATCACGATTCCCCTTTCAAAAATTGCAATTAATTAGGCTTGTAGTTGCAAAATTTAGGCAATTAGAGGCTTAATTAAGTCCAATTAATTAAGGGACCCAACATAGTGTGAAAATGTAAAGGAGTACATTTTTCGACACTAAAGATCCAAATTGGAGATCTTTGTACAACTTGTTATGGTTGAGGTAATAAATAAAGAACCTATGTCTCAAGAACTAATTCCTCATGCTAGAACCCCCATTGGTCCTACCATAGTGTCTTTGGGTATGGAATTGTGGAAGAGAACCCAAAATTTCTCCCAAAAAAAGAAATATTGGGAGAAATAAAAGTGGAAGTGGTATCTATCCACACCAAGGCACTAGAACAACAAGAGAGAGAAGTGAAAAGACTGACAATAAGAATTAGAGAGATAGCAGATAAAGTTTCTCAATTGCTCAAATATAAACCACCTGCTAGGGTTTATGCATCATTTTTATAGGAAAAGAATTTGTGTTTTCAATTCAGTCAATTAATTAGTGATTTACCAATCTCCATGAATAATAAATTTTTGTTTTTAGAAACTTTCTTTGCTTCTACACGAGACATGCAAGACCATTTATATGAGTTTTACTTGCATAAACTTGTTCTCTCAGATGAAATGGAATGGAATCCATTGATGTTTGTGGGAGGCCTACAAATTAGAGAATTGGCCTCTTACATTAGGAATAAACAACAAATGGGAAATATCCTACAAGAATACAATAAGAAGGAAAAATCCATTACTTTGCAGTTCCAAAAAGAATCAAAGGATCCCAATGCACTTATATAAGAGTAGTCAAATCTCCTAGATTATAAAGTTGTAGGAAGAAAGATAATGTGCATAAGATAAAATGATTATATTAGAATTAAGAAAGTAGCTACATGACCTATCCATCAAGCCTTTAAGTTTGTACAAAAATATGGGAAGAGGTAACCCCTAAATTGAAGAAATATGAACCACACTCCCTGTATAATTTTGTAGCTATCATCGGAAGGTCTCATAGGTACATAGATATTTCCAGGGATAATGGACTTAAATGGTTTCCACTTACCTTACATCCACCCATTCTCCTTTATCCAATGCCACATTGGATAGGAAGAAGTGTGTGGAGAAGTAATATGTAGAGAATATCATATTGAAAAAAAACTCATGCTATCGAGGCTACCATCTAAGGCAGGCAAAGGGAGTTGATGTTGTAGCATATTTTAGGGAAATAAATTTTCAATATAACCTCCATCCTTAAAAGTTACATAGGAAAATAAAATTTTCTAGTTCGGGGGAATGATGGGCTTGGTTAATAGCTAGTTTTCTTCCATTTAGTTCATATCTTTTAACATTTCAAGTTGCTTATTTCATGGACATTCCTGAAACTTATAGTATTTTATATCTTTTATGAAACCTAAACCAAACTTTGATATGTGGAAATATAATTATGATATGATGATGTTTGCATCGATAAATGTGTGAATGTGTATGAAATTCAATATTATTTTATTTAATTCATGGTTGTTAATGGTGTGTATACTTTAGATGAAACTAATCTCTTGCAGCCAAAAGAAGTGTAACCCACAACAACTGAAGAGCTCAACCCACAACCAAAGGATTCCAGGTAGATAGCAAGGGAGATTCCTAAACACTGAGAACGTGATAGTTACAGGAAATGATGGAAGTGATCATTGAAGTGGTCAATCATGAGTCACTAGATCATCTAATAAGATGACAAAAGGAAGAAGTATGTATTGATCAAAAAGCCAACGTGACAGTTTTCACAGAGCACATGTCTATGTCAAACCATTAGGGTAGAGTTTCAATTCAATGTCTTATTCTATTTTTTTCAATTATGGTTTCAGTTGCAAAGACTAGTCCTCTCCCTATTTTGAAGGAGAGTGGACATCTACATTTAATTTTCTATTTTTAGTCCTTGTGTGAATAAAACTCTTCCCTAGCCTATATATTTGGGTCGGTGGTTGAGGAGTAGATCTAGTTAGAAAATATATAGTTAATAGTTCCAATTTTTGTTTCATAGATAATAATTCATTGTTAGTTATTTGTTATTTAGTTGCAATGGATATGCACTCATGAATGAGAGATCTATAGAGATTATTTTCATTTTGTAAGAGTTCAGTTCTATACAATAAGGCATTTCATTTTACCATTATGATTGGTTGATTCAAGTAGCATACATTTGATTTTCCCTTGTAAGTACAACAACTCGAGCAAGGGCCACTTGAATACTATTCATCCACCTTGATTTCTATAATTAGATTAGATTATTATACTATTGCATTCATTTCAAGAAAACTCTTAATTACAATCACATGAATGATATCTTGTATCATGAATTATGCTCTATAATGTGTCTTTGAGTCATTATCTGAAGGATTCAAGTAGTTAGAAGTAAGAGTTAGTAGTGATAGTGGATTGTAGAGTTTGGGTTTAGCAGTTAATAGTTGCAGTGTTAAGCTGAAGGTAATTGTAACATCAGTAGCAGATTAAGTTATTTCCCTTCTTTTATAAGTTAATTCTTTATTTCCTTTTCCATCCTTTAATATTTTCTTGTACATGTGCAAACCACCTATACTCACTGATATAGGTCGTATAGAGTTCGTGAATGCACATACAATGTCAGCATCATTAAAATATTACGAAGCCTTGGTTAATAATTAAATGAAGTCTTTACAAGGGTTTAGTGAACTGTTGAACTAGGAACTCCTCTGAATTGTATGTCTAACAACAAGTTAACTAAGAATTATAAAGGCCTTAGAAATATACAAGGCTTTTTTGATCTAATTAGTTTGTATTTAATGATTTTAGAAGGTTGACAAGTGGTTGTGTTTACCTTATTTGGTGGAGTTGTTATTTGGGTGAGAAAGAGGCTAAAAAGTATTACCGTATCAACTATAAACCTTGAGTATGTGGAAGTTACTTATGTTTTTAAGGAAATAATTTAGTTTCAAAGGTTGCATTTGATTTTGCTATTTTTTAGAAGACTATAAGGTTAAGTTGTGATATCCAAAGTACAATTTTATTAGTAAAGAACCCTACTTTCCATGATTTTAGAAAGTACATTGATGTGAAATATCACTTTGTTAGAGACATTATCGACATTAAAATTGTATTGATGAAGGTTGATACCTTGTAAAATATTGTTGAAACCATGAAAAATGTAATGATTAATAGCAAATTTTCTTGGTGCGGGAAATCTATGGGCATTGTTACCCAAAGTAGTGTGTTAATGAATGAATATTGAAAAGTTAAGTTTAGTAAATTAAGTTTTCGTTGAAATGAATAATTTAAAAAAAATTATAACCAGATGGGATTATTAAAACTCACTCTTGAGGAGAATGAATTAAGGAAGAAGGAAAAGAAAACAATATATCCCATTTGATTTTCATTGTATTTTTTATTTATCTTCCAATGATGATCCTTGAACTATTAGGGTTGGATTTGAATTGAAGTAAAGTAAGTCTTGAAATAAGGTTATGAGTCAAAACATGAATGCCTTGGATGAAAACCAAACATGTGATTTGGTCAAGTTACCTATCAAAAGAAAACTCATTGGTTGTAAATGGGTGTTTAAGAAGAAATTTAATTCAAAGGGTTGAGTAGAGAAAAATAAAGGACATTTGGTATCAAAGGATATTCTCAATTAAATATAATTGATTTAGTTAGATTTTAAATTCTTTGGTTGCAAAATTGAATTTTATTAGATAAATGTTATATATATTTTTTTAATCTTAAAGTAGAATATATGGATGCTAAGAAAACATCATTGCATGGAGATCTTGAAGAAGAAATCTACATGTCATAACCTTAAAAAATTGTAGTCAAAGGAAAGGATGACTTAGTTTATAGGTTAAAGAAGGATGTCTTTGGCCTAGAAAAACATTGAGGATGTGATATCACAAACTCAAAATACTTATATTTTTAAAACTTTGTTTTGTATGTAGCAAAATTGATCATTGTGCATTTTTAAAAGAAACATGTTGATGCAAAATTACTTGTAGAATAGTTTCATAAGACAAGAAAATTTTGAGTATATAAAACATGTTACTTATGTATGTGTAGAAATATAATGTATCTTATGGTGTGTACTAAACCAAATATTGCTCATGTAGTGGGAGTTTTGAGAAATTATATTTCTAACCAATGAAAGAAGCATTAACTTGTAGTTAAGAGGGCCTTTAATAATTTATGTGATGTCTCATATTATACAATTAATAAACCTCACTTTGATTTTTTTATCAATAACTCCTCATGTTACACTTGGATTTATTTTCTAAGGCAACAATTTGAATTTTTTAATAATTTTAAATATTGTAAAGTCCCTATTAAGAATAAAATGGATTGGGAAATAAAAGTATTAAGATCAAATGGTGGAAGGGAATATTTCTCTAGAGGATTTGATGATTTTTGTAGCATACAATTATTGTGAGACATAAAACAACTCTGTATACACCATACAAAAATGACACCATAGAGAGGATAACCTGACATTAAAAGATAGAATGAGAATTATTTTGTGTAGTGCTCAATTATATTAGTGATTTTGGGTTAAGGTTGTAAGTACAACTTATTATTTAACTAATATATATTATTTTTCTCCTTTGGTTGATAAAAAACCATATGAAGGGTGGGCAAGTAATAAAAACCATCAATTTGGCATGTTAGAATTTTTGGCTATGAGGATTTTGTTCATGCACCTAAATAAATATAGTCAAATTTGGATTTCAATGCTACCAAATTTATTTATTAATTATGATGATAATGTTAAGGTTTACAAGCTTTGGAATCCTCTAAACTTGAAAATGCTATATATTCTAGAGGTGTGATTTTTAGGAAACTTATTGATGCAGGAGCATCCTTGTTTGCAAGCAATCTTGCATCAACCAAAAAATATTTGCATTCATGTTTTCTTGCATTTTAGTAGTTAGCTATCAGGACCCAGTCTCAGTATTTCATACCACATTGCACCACATTGTAACATCAAAGCTTGTAGAGAAATATATATGATCTTTATAGAAACATCTACGTCATATCCAGAATTCAAGTGTTTTGGAGATTCAAGTACGAATTTATCACTAACAAAGTATTAGTTGTTTTGGACAGAGAGCATTCACTGACCATTCTTGGCTTTTCAAGTGTGCGGACCTATCCCATGATTTGCAAAGCTCAGGAACCCATTTCATAAGGATGCACATTCATCGAGGAACCTTTGTTCTAATCCATATCACGTTTATCTAAGGATCAAGAGAAAATCATATGTTTGGCTGACCTTCACATGTTTCATCAACTTTGGGGGTTTGAGACCTCTTGAGGCCAACGCGGACCCTTTCTGGAGCTATGAAATGATATATATATAGATATAAGCATTATGTAGTTGCATTAGGATCATAAGAGGGGATATTGATAGTCATTGAATAAGGGCTTCGACCCGCATTGTATTTCTGGGCTTAACGCCATATCATTCTATAATCTATAAGCCGAAAGGCAAGGCATGTTGCTAGTGGATAATTAATTATTCTATATATTTCCATGAGTGATTGTTATAAAATTTCTTTGAGTTTTTGTTGTGTTCACTCTTGCTGTAAGGTTGGACAATCCTATTCCCAGACCCTCCATCCTTGACTGCACCATTTATATTTAAGTTTGATTAGGTATAACTAAAATAAAAGGAAAAAAATGTCATGCATTTCAAAACCAAACTAGAAAAGTAGGAAGATGCATAGATGGAAGAACAATAGGTTGTACATGAGAATATAGGGGAATAAGAATGTTAAAATTTAGAGTTTTGAGGAAGAAAAATTAGAGCTTCTTATTGTAAATCCTTGAGATGGTACACAAGACAATATAAACTACCTGACAACTCTAGGCCACTAGATTTTTTTTGTGTATTTTCTTTATCTTTTAGTGATGATGAATATAGATTTATGAAGGAATGTATTTATTTTAAGGAGCATGAGTTTTGTAATGAGGTCATGGAGGATGAGATGATATCCTTGGTTTTGAATGAGACATGGGATATATTTGATATTCCTAAGGGAAGGAAATGTTGGAGTACAAGACAACTAAGAGGGGGGGGTGAATCGATGGTCTAATTATAAATCAAATTTCAATACAAAACTTAATTGTCTGATTCAAAGCAATGCTTTGAACCACCTCAATCATTATAGATAATAAATACAAATTAGAATAATACTTGAGCAGAGATATGAAATCAAGCACAATATAAGAAACCAGTAAGAGGATACATAATACCAGGTTTATGAGTGGAAAACCCTAAAAGGGTGAAAAACCACTCTGAACATAAGCTTCATTAGACCTCACTGGTCAAAACCTTACAGGTTACAAGTTGTGTGTCTCACTGGCTTTAATATGTCTCATTGGAAATCAACAATCCTCATTGGCTACAATATGACTCACTGGAAAACAACAAGCCTCACTGGAAATCAACAAGCCTCACTAGCCAACTTCAATTTTCCTCACCGAAAATATTAAAAAGAGAAGAATGACAATCAGAGGGTTACTTTTTTTCCATAAAAACCATTGCACTATCTCTATATCAACTCAATAAAAATAATCTCTCCTATAAAAAACTTCAACACTGCATACAAGATACACATGAGCAATCACCTTTTTACAAGAATCTAATTATTTCAGGATAAGGTTTGTTGCTAACACCTTTTCCACTATCACAAAAAAAAAAATCCCTTCCAATCTGAGACAATTTTGAATCACAACCACATGGTTATTGTCACATCCAGAACTCTTTAACTCACTATTCAATCAAAACCTTTTGTACACAACAAAAACTTATTATTTGAGTGCATCAACACAAAGTCTTAAAACCTTTTAATGAACAATCACAAGCTTCTTCTTTGTGTATCATCTCTATAAAATAATATCATAGACTTCAAAAACATTCTCATAGTGCTTAGATTGTCAAACACATTTTAATCACTTGAGAGCACTTTAAGCTTGTACAAATCTATATATATATGAAATAGTCAAACAAATACATCCTTCATGATATTCTTCTCGTAGCATGAGCTCAATATACAACCTGTATCATAGATCATGGCCTATCATACAAAAATAGTGAATGATAGTCTTCCATTCCCTATTCCTTCATAGTCATATTTTTAATTCAAAACATTCTATAAATGCTCTACTTTCAATCCAGTGAATTCAATATTAGCATCAACCTTACACACACTCTTAAAGAAGCATTTTAGTAATAAATAAAAAATTCTTATACCAACATGTGACCATTGGTATTTAGAAAATAAAATATATCATCAATCTGGAACCAACAACCAATCCTTTTAAATGTTCACCTTCAAAAATTTGTAAAAACAAAACCCTAACTATTGATCTGTTTTCAAATAAAGACCTCAAAGAATAGTCGTTGGAAGATTTAAATATCAACCTTTGATTTTGGATTGCCACCAACCAATCTTTAAAACATAACCCTTGATTTCAATTTGAATGAAATAATCTTAGATTTTCACTTGCTTAACCGGTTAAATTGTCTAAGAGGACCAGTCTAAGAATGTTCTAAAACCCTTGTGTAAGTTTCTTAAAATGTATTTTACTTGCTATACCCAATCAATGGCCAAATACATAAAAAGCAACTTTGTTAAAAACCTTGCACAAAACAACCTTTTGTTTAGGGTTTTAGCAACAAGAAAACATCAAAATGTAAACCCTAATCCTTTAAAAAAATATGAGCCATTTCTAATTGAGCTTTGAACACTGCAAATCAACATATGCCCTAGATTCTAATGCAAAATAATATGCCACTTATATCAACCAATAATGTTAAACTTTAATGAGAATGCATGTTAGAGTTTTGCACCTTGAGAGACCTTATCACCAAAGCCTTTATACCTTGAAACAACACTCTTCCAATAAAGCATAAGGTGAACATCTTCCAATGGAAACTTTGTGCTACTTTGACTAAGCAACACACCCTTTGTCATGACACTCTGTTGAAACATGAAATGATAGACCTTATCAATTCTCAGCCATAGTGAGATGGAACATGAAATGATCTCTTTGAAAACACACATCAAATTAACACCCCTATAATTGCACACCATGAGAATCACCATGAATATTGACATCAATAAAAAACCATCATTGTCAATGCAACAAACTCCCCCTTTGGTATTGATGTCAACTTCTCCAATTTTGCATCTTATTGCTCTCCCTTTGACATCAAATGACAAAGGATCATTTACTCCCCCTATGAAGTGGAATGAGTGGATTGATTGAATAAGCATCAAAGCACTCACAAAGTGATTTCTCTAAGATCCCTATAAATGAGCTCTTTATAGAAGCAATAACAATCATAGTTTCTACATATTGCCAACATAGGCAATCTTATAATCAACTAGATTGCTCTCCCTTACAATTATTGTGTATTGTCTTCTCAGCCATCTTAATGTGGACTATCATTTCAAGTAAATTCAAGGATTATTTAACAACTGTCATCTCAAGTACAATCAAAAGAAAGGTTACCATAGAAAATCACTATTAGATCCAAGTTCCAAGATCAAAAGCATAAAACAAAATCACTTCTACTATAGTTTTGCAAGTAGATCATTGTCAACATGATCAAGCACTTTCTTACTAGGTTATACATGTGCATGAACAATACATTATGTCTTACCACCATCACTTAATTTTTGCCTACTGTTACCTCATCAACACTGTTCTTCGAAAGAGGAATGACAAAGACAACAAGAATCACTGAAAAACTACCACTAATCAAGCATTGACATTAATGAAAATAAATTATGAACACAGTCATGAGAAATCAAGTAAAGAGTTATAAGCACCCACTTCCATATGACTAAAGTCACAAACAAGAGTTGGGACATCATCCATTCATACACCACACATTGACTATCACAAATCAAGTTCTCAAACCCAAACCACTGTCCAAGCAAGGGTTGAGTTACAAATCACTAAGCAAAAAATTGTATTAGACATTGTTAATAGCACTGTAAAGGTTCATGATAACCACTACTGCCCCCTGAAGAAAGAGGAACTATTTCACTACTCCTGCAATCATGAAGTGTCATGTAAACATTTTCCATTGGCATAGACATACCACTATCCTTTTCATTTATAACATACCACCTTGCATACTTCCATGTGTTAACTGGGAATAAAAGTCTTGAAGCATTGTTCAAGCAAGAAGACTGTTAAAAGGTCATAATGCATAAAAATTGTCCACCCATGAAAATTATCGCCAAATGTGTACTAACTCAAGGCAAGCAAAAACAAAGCATCATTTTCAATGGAATTTTAGCAATGAACCTAAGCCACCATGAGAAGCATACAAATAATAGGTGAAGAACCAATATGGCATGGTAGAAATAAAATCTTAACAATCACTGATAGCATCAAGCACTCAATCACTGCTTATAGAACATGAATAACAATAACCATAAAAATTATTTTCAAACCTTTACTTTGATGTTGTCTTGAACGAAAATATCTTTTGGACTTGTTCTCATTGTCTTGTGCAGATGTATTTTCTTCTATCTTCTCTTCTTCAACATTAGGAGTAGCAGAATGATAGTTTAGATCTATTTTCTTCCTTGATGTCTCTCTGACCTTAAAACTCTACCCTTCTTCAAAACCTAACCCATTAGTGTCCTTGTGATGTTTTTGCTTGCTCAACATCTCATATAAAAAATCAACACTCTTTTCAAATAGAAGTGTCTTGTGTAACTATGAAGAAGATTTTCCTAATTCATTTCTCAAAGAGACTGTCTATGATTCACACTTTTTACAATCAACTTCTTTTGCCTTCAACTGATTATTGACTTCTTCTATTTTCTTGGCTTCTACAATTTGAACTTTCAAATAAATTATTAGTTTTTTTTCATCTTGAAGGTCTAAAAGTGTTTTAATCTTGGACACATTTTCTTCATGAAGCTACAACTTTAACCTTTGATTCTCTAATTTGAGTTTCTTAATATTTTCAAGGGCACAAATAAGCTCACCTTCAATATAAACTTCACAATCATCTTCATCATATTCTTGTTCAAATTCACTCACAAAGTAATCTCCTTTTTTTATCAATATTCCCAACTATAAAATCATCTTCCAACCTTGTATTTTTTTTAGTTTGTATGTCATTTCTCTTAATTGTCTCTTCATCAACCTTTGTACTTGGTTTAGGTTGTGCTTGTTGTTTAGCATTCTATTGGTATCTCTTTTTTCTTTGTTTCTTTTTCTTTTTTCCATTGTAATCCACCACCAAGATCAACCCAAGTTGATTAAAAAATTTCAGGGGGCCTTTTTCTCTCATACCACTTGTTGGAGTATAGGACCACTGAGAGGGGAGTGAATCAATGGTCTAATTACAAATCAAATTTCAATACAAAACTTACTTATCTGATTCAAAGCAACCCTTTGAAACACCTCAATCATTATAGATACTAAACACAAATCAAAATATAATACTTGAACAAATATATCCAATCAAGCACAATATAGGAAACCACTAAGAGGAGACATAACACCAGGTTTATGAGTGGAAAACCCTAAAAGGGTGAAAAACACTCTAAACATAAACTTCATTAGACCTCACTATTCAAAACATTATAATTTACAAGTTGTGTGCCTCACTAACTAACAACAAGCCTCACTTGCTACAATATGCCTCACTGGCAATCAACAAGCCCAACTGGCCAACTTCAATTTGCCTCACTGGAAATCTTTAAAATTAAAGGATGATAATTAGAGGGTTACTTTTTTTCCATACAAACCATTGCACTATCTCTACATCAACTTAGCAAACATTATCTCTCCTATACAAACCTTCAACACTACATACAAGAATACACATGAGCAATCACCTTTTTACAAGAATCTATTTTTTAGAAGATAAGGTTCTATGCTGACATCTTGTCCACTATCACAACAAAAAATATCCCTTCCTATTTGAGACAATTTTGAATTACAGTCACATGGTTATTGTCACATCCAGTTTTCTTTAACTCATTGTTCAATCAAAACCTTTTGTACATGGCAAAAAATTATTCTTTGAGTGCAGCAACACAAAGTCTTAAAACCTTTTCATAAATAGTCACAAGCTTCTTCTTTGTGTATCATCTCTGTAAAATAATATCATAGACTTCAAAAAAAATCTCACAATGTTCATATTGTCAAACACATTTTAATTACCTAAGATCACTTTCAGCTTTTCTAAATATATATATATATGAAATAGTCAAACAAAGACATCCTTCATGATATTCTTCTCTTAGCATGAGCTCAACATAAAACTTGTATCATAGATCATGGTATATCATACAAAAATAGTGAATGATAATCTTTCGTTCCCTATTCCTTCATAGTCATATTTTCAATTCAAAACATTCTATAAACACTCTACTTTCAATCTAGTGAATTCAATCTCAACATCAACCTTATATAGAGTCTTCAAGAAGAATTTTCAAATTTAAAACTCTCATACCAAAACATGACTGTTGATATTTAGAAAAGAAGATATCTCATAAATTTGGTGCCAAAAACCAATCCTTTTACCTGTTCACCTTCAGAATGTTGTAATAATAAAACCCTAACTATTGATTTGCCATCAAATGAAGACCTCAAAGAATAGTCATTAAAATATTTAAATAGCAACCTTTGATTTTGGATTGCCACCAACCAATCTTTAAAACATAACCCTTGATTTTAATTCAAATGAAATAAGCTTGGAGTATAACTTTCTTAACTAGTTAAATTGTCTAAGAGGTTCGGTCTAAGAATGTTCTAAAAACCTTGTAAAGTTTCCTTAAAATGTCTTTTACTTGCTATACCCGGTCAATGGCCAAATACATAAAAATAAACTTTGTTAAAAACCTTTCACAAAAAAACCTTCTATTTAGGGTTTTAACAACAAGAACACATCAAAAGATAAACCCTAATCCTTTAAAAAAAACTTGATTCATTGCTAATTGAGCTTTGAACACTGCAAATCAACATATACCCCAGCTCCTAATGTAGAATAATATGCCACTTATATCAACCAAGAATGATAAAATTTGATGAGAATACATGTTCGAGTTTTGCACCTTGAGAGAACCTTATCGCCAAAGCCTTTGTACCTTGAAACAACACTCTTCCAATAAAGTATAAGTTGAATATCTTCCAATGGAAACTTTGTGCTACTTTGACTGAGCAACAAACCCTTTGTCAAGACACTCTGTTGAAACATGAAATGATAGACCTTATCAATTCTTAGCCATAATGAGATGGAACATGAAATGATCTCTTCGACAACACACATCAAATCAACACCCCTACAATGCACACCATGAGAATCACCATGAATATTGAAATCAATGATAAAACATAAATACCAATGCAACAAACTCCCCCTTTTGCATCTTATTGCTCCCCCTTTGACATCAAATGGCAAAGGACCATTTACTCCCCATGTGAAGTGGAATGAGTGGACTGATTGAATAAGAATCAAAGCACTAACAAAGTGATTTCTCTAAGATCCCTACAAATCAGCTCTTTATAGAAGCAATAACAATCATAGTTTCTACATATTGTCAGCATAGGCACTCTTATAATCAACTAGCTTGCTCTCCCTTAAAATCATTGTGTATTGTCTCTCAGCCATTTTAATGTGGACTTTCATTTCAAGTACATACAAGGATTATTTAACTACTATAATCTCAATTACAATCAAAAGCAAGGTTACCACAATAAATTACTGTTAGATCCATGTTCCAAGATCAAAAGCACAAAAAAAAATCACTTCCACTACAATCTTGCAAGTAGATCATTGTCAACAAGATCAATGACTAAACCTTGACATTGGAATTTATGACTATCCTCAATGATGACATACCACTATCCTTTGTATTTATAACATACCACCTTGCATACCACCATTTTCTAACTAAGAATAGAAGTTTTGAAGCATTGTTCAAGCAAGAAGACTGTTCAAAAGTCATAATGCACAAAAAAACTATCCACCCATGAAAACTATCACCAAATGTGTACTGACTCAAGGCAAGCCAAAACAAAGCACTATTTTTAGTGGAATTTTAGCAATGAACCTAAGCCACCATGAGAAGCATGCAAATAAGAGGTGAAGAACCAATATGGCATGGTAGAAATGCAATCTCATAAATCACTTACAACATCAAGCACTCAATCACTAATTACAGAACATGAATAAGCACAGTACAATGTCCATAAAGCTACTATCTTGCACCAAGAATATTCATCACCAAGGATGTTACACTATGGAGCCAAAAGAATGGATATGAAACCAAGATTTCACCATCCATGTCTGAACCAAGCATGAATAATACTATATAAATGTACAATAATGAATATCATTGTACAAGCAAATAAAATTGTGCAAACATGACTAACACTGAGCTTGGACAATCTGCCTTCAATAGAGATTTGATTGGCCATTTTTCTTTCTTTGACAACAATTATAAAGAGACTTATGAAACTATGCAAGAACATCAATGAAAGGGAAAATCAATAATAATGCCACCATAAGAACATGATCATAGGAATTGTGGCAAGGTCACTATATACACAAAGAAATATATACATTAACAACATCAACCTAACACTGCATACTATCAGTCACTATCTCATTCAACAGACCATTGCTCTAGGTATGAAAGAAAGTACTATCATAAGCAAATTTTGGTTACAAGCATCACAACACTATTTTTACCTTTGTTAAAGCCTTCATTTTCATCATAACACAATCCAAGAACCATAGACTTGAACTTGAATTTAACATCATGGAAGACAAGCATTTCAAAATAAGGAAGTCTCATGTGCACACTCCATTTTGCATCATATTGCAAATGTGAAACAAAGACTTCCATTATAACTATGTTCTCTATCAAATATATTTGATTGTCATGACACTGAAAAATGCTCATTTTTAAGATTGCATCCTCTCCGAATTTTTCTCATTGATTATTTAGCATGACTATCTCATGACCCTTATGATGCTCCAAGAAAACATCATAATGTCCCAACAATAAATGGTCACCATCCTTGGATGAATGAAGATATTCATTGTGCAAGAAGACTATTAGCTGTATTGAGAAAATAGTATAGCCCTGTCTTTTTCCCTTTTTGATCTTAACTTCACAATATTCCTCATTTTCCACTCCTATGGCCTTTGATCTCATTTGCATAATATGAAATTTATCAAATGCCCTTTTACAAATCTTGATTGCTTTCAATTCCTCACAATGTGCATCTGCCCTTGACCCCTTTGTGACATGATGAATACCTCTACAATCCTTGGCTGCCTTTAATTCACTCTCTTTAAACATGATTGGTTGTATTTTAGTTCACATCATGGTTGAACCTTTGACAACCTCTTTATTATTGACTAAGGGGTTTGATTGATAAAGCTATAATTATCTCCCCCTGATCTCATGCTATTTTTTCATGCACTTAAGGATGTCTCTTGTGCAGTATGCACAAGCTTAGACTCATCCTTCTATTTTTCTTTCTTTCTTACCCAAACCTTTATAATGGTAGTTGTAGACACTGAAAATTTTCTTAAGTCTGCGAGCATCATTTTTCTTGGTCGTCATCTTTCGATAATTGAATAATTTTAGTTATTCAATTATGTTCGATCATATCCCTTTACTAATTAAATAATTTTTAATAATTTAATTGATTCACCTTCTCATTTCTATCTTGATCAATTAAAATTATTTAATTGCGTCGCTAATATATCCCTTTCTCCAATAATTAAATAAATCATTTATTTAATTATTTGTCTTGCATCCATAGTCAGATAATAATTATTTGACCCTTTATTCTTCTATAATTAAATAATTGACGAAATTATTTAATTATGTGTCATTCCTCCCTTTTGAATAATTAGTTAAATAATTTAATTATCCATGTTTAATTTCTATCTCTTCCTTTAATTAAATTTATGAATTTAATTAAATCTCCTTTTTCATTTCCTCCAAATAAATTATTTGAAATAAATTATTTATTTGCCACTTGTCCCTCTCCATTTTTGAATAAATAATTTAAAACAAATTATTTATGCACCTCTTATGGTCAAATATGCCTTGTCATTAATCCATGTCATTGCCTTCATTGTTGTCATAGTCGTCGATGTCATATCTTTTCCATGCATGGCATATTCTGGTTTTATTAGTTTTCAACCATTGATTTGAGCATCTTTCTATAATCTCGATCTCAACCATCCATTTTGTAACCTTTGTCTCATTCATTCTCATCCATTGGTCTTGGAATCCTTCTAGAGGATTAGTCTCAGCCGTCCATTCGAAAGGTTGTCTATAAAAGCAAACTTTCTCCTCCATTTTTTAACTTAAAAGCTAATAGTCTCCAAATTTTTACTTACTATTTTGTACGTATTTGCACATGTGAAGCAACTAATATGAGGGAAAATATTTCAAAAATGAGAAATAGGAGAGCAAGGTAAGTGATTCAAGATTCAAGCATGAGAAATAGTATTGTGATTTAATTTTGTTATTTTCTCACGCTTTCATTGTTTTCTCTTGTTCAGGTGTGGTTAATGGTCTAGAGGTGTTAGTTGTCACTATTCTAGGCTAAGAATTCTCTAACCCCATCTTACATTGGTGAACCCGACGTGAATCTTACAATTTTGTAGAGAAATTTGTTTGCTTTCTTGTTTTTTGTTGTTGTTTTGTGGGTTATAGCCAAAAATTCGCACAAAATCCCGTCATCTTATTTTGAGCATAGAAAACTGGGCACATAAAATATTAAAAAAATGATTATTTGGATTTTGTAGGCCTCGCTTTTAGCTTTCCATAACTTCAAACGGTTTAAAATTTTGATATGTTTTGATAAATTTATGGGCATTTTAGTGCTCACAGCTTTTTAAGATTTAGTTGTTAAGACCCGAATTTTCTTTTGTTTATAACATTTTTGTTGTGCAGAATTTTGCCAAAATTTTTATGGGTTTTGAAGGTCTATGTCTTAGCTTTCCATGGATTTTTACGGTTTAAAAATTTATTTAATTTTGAGAAATTTATCACTATTTTAGTTTGTTGTTTTCATTCAAGTTTTTTTTTGGTTTACTGATGTTTTGTTTTCAACTTGTGGCTTTCATCAAGAAGATCTAACTTGTGGTTTTGCAAGATTTTTGGCTTGTTTTGGATGAGAAATATTTTGTGTTTTTCAACACACTTTTTGAAGAGCTAAAATTGAATTTCATTCATTAGTTTTTGAAATTTACAACAAATTGCATTTACATTCATGAGGATCAAATGAACCACAATTTTCTTATGTCACTCATTTGGTCTTAAAATTTACAACAAATTGCATATTTCATTCATGGGCTTAAAATTAACAACAAATTTCATTTTCTATGCATGGGTTTAAAATTAACAACAAATTGCATCTTCCACATTCATAAAGTTTAAAAAGAACAACAATCTACATTTTTCACTCATGGGTGTTAAAATAAACTTGCATTTCACGTCATCAGTTTAAAATTTACAAAGTGTTTTCAAATAATAAGTAAGGTTTAAAATCAGCTAATTGTCCTTTAGTGTAGATAACACTTCATTTTTTGCTCTAAAATGAATGATTGTCTTTCTCACATAGATTAAATTAGGGGGTAATGAACCACTATTTTGGTGTTTGAAGGATGGTAGGTATTATGCTTTCACCTTGTGCAAACAAGGTGATCAGAAAGCCAGACCCATCTATTTTTTTGTTCGCCCATTAGAAGGGTTTGCCTTGGTGGAAAAAATTACTCACCCCAAGGGACGACCCTAAGCAGTAATGGGCTAAAGCCAAATCCTTCTTAACCACTATAGAAATTTGTGATTGTAAGGAAAGTTTGCAATCAACGAGATGTGGTATATGATAGCTCTCTTTCAGTATCTTTATGATATGTAACCCCTTATTCTAAGGGTAGGGAGACCTCCTTATGGAGTTTATAATAGTACCCCCTAAACCGGATGCCCTTACTAGACACCTCTTGTTTGTAGTAACCAAAATCCTTTTATTTGTTGGTGCAGGAGGTCGGACCTCTAAAGTCGTCCCACTTACTCGTGGTTCTTAGTAGAGATGAAGAGTTCATCATGGGAAATTCATGAGAACTCGAAGCTTGGTTGACCTGGAGAAGTGAGTGCCATGGAGGGGAGCCAGTGTGGCCAAGCTTCTAATTCATCCGCTAAGAATAAGCGTGGCCGGTTAATCCAAGTGGGAATTCAGTGAATATTATCCTTTCCAACCATAAGATTCATGCTTGTTATCTTAAAATAAAATAAAAATCACCTCCAAAATTAGACCAAAAACAAGTGCTTGTGACTGTATTATGTGTTTTCCAATCAAAATCAATCAAAATCCATTCAAAAATCAAGTTAAAACATCAAAATTGCAAAATAAACATTCTATGAACTACAACTACTTAAAACAAAGCCACAATTTCCTAATAACCATGATTTCACAAAATCCTTATCCAAAACTAAACCAATTCATCATAATAGTGATCTTGACTTCCAAAACAGAGACTTGTAGAGCTTTCCTAGTCCATTCCATCATCTTCATTTAGGTTTACATTACATTTTAGATTGCACCTTAGGTCACCTTTTCCTTGCATGATTAATCTTAGGTCTTAGGTTGCACATACCTTTTAGATTTCAGACATAGGAAAATTATCAAGCCTTTGGAAAATCCTTGGTTGCTTATCCATTTTTTTAT
Source organism: Sequoiadendron giganteum (assembly GCA_007115665.2). Lineage (NCBI taxonomy): Eukaryota > Viridiplantae > Streptophyta > Pinopsida > Cupressales > Cupressaceae > Sequoiadendron > Sequoiadendron giganteum. The sequence continues at coordinate 305,173,904 of CM021105.1, forward strand.
TGACCTTAATCCTTCATTTTTATCAACCTTTTTCATTATCACCTTTATCAAATTTGAGTTTCAAACTTTTTTCCTATTTTAGACTCACCTTGTCAAATCCATCATCTTGGTCATCACAAAGGTCAATGACATTTGGGTTTGTTATCTTGGACCTACATTAGCTTGGTTTCCATCCTTTGTCTCAAATTTTAGAGTTCATAACCTTAGCATTAGCATTCATATCATACCCTTTCACCATAGCTTCATTATCATTCTAGCAATCCTTGGTCTTGGACTTAAATTACACTTTCACTTTGTATCATTATATCTCAAAAACATAAAAACATAGTTTCATTTCACCTTAGCCTTAGTTGCATCACTACCCTTGATCATTAATTTGGCATCATTTAGTCTCCTTGTCATTATCCTTCATCATTAATTAGTCCACCTTTGATATCCTTTGCATCCATTAGTTTCATTTAGCTTCATCCTTTGGTCTCAAAGTCAACATTATCCTTGCATGATCATCTTGCATCCTCATATCCTTATAATCCAAAAACATAGCTTAGCCCCATACCATCTTGCATCATTTAGCATTTAGCTTCAGTTGCATGCCCTATCCTTTGGTCATAAGGTCATTATTATCCTTGCATTATCACTCCACATCCCTATATTATCCCAAAAATAAATAATAAAAAAATATATCCTTTGGTCATAGGGCCATTATCATTCCACCATTCCTTAATCTTGGTCTTAGGTACATTAGCACTTTGCATCCTTATATCCTTGAAAATCACAAAAAATGGCATAGTTTCATATCCATTGTTTATTGGCACCTTGTGTTGTCATCCAAAAGTCACAAGTTTTGTATGGTCCTCACTAAGTTTTCCTTATCCATCCTAATCCAAATTCATGACCATGTCTTCACTTTACCTTGATCTTCTTCATAGTCAAGCTGAATACCAATCAATCCTCAATCATCAATACCAACCACTCACATACCCTTCTTACCAACAATCCATAAGCTCTAGTCCTTCATCCATATACCCTCACTATCAAGAGTCCCTTAGCACAATCCATGACATTAATCCACAAAAAATGTTCATTAATCATCCTTATCCTAACCTTGACAAGGGAAACCAACCTTCCACTAGTCCATTCCAATCCTCCACATCCTATCATAATCCATCATCCACTAGTCCATCCAATCCTCCACATCTTATCTTAATCCATCATCCACTAACCCATTGAAATCCACTCCACCCCAAACTACAATACCATCCAATAAAATCACATTAATTAATGCTCTCCAAGGACAACTAGCAAAGGAACTTGTTCGACTCCTAAATGGAAACAAAGTTAGGAAATCCAATCACATTGTTTATCCTACACCATCCAACCATTTTTCACCATCATGTCCTCCATTTCCTACCAATACCGAAAAAGATCTTTCTATTGAATCTCCATTATTTCCATGTCAAAATCTTGGGTCTATCAAAGAAAATCATATCCTTGTCCAAAATAAAATTCCATTGTCTAAACTTGAGGATACAATGTCAAAAATAAATTCCAATCATGACATCGTAGCTTCACTTTCAAATCAAAATTGAGGTATTCCATCTCATGACCCCATCCTTAAGTCCATCCAAGAGATCCTTCTAGCTAATCATGGAATCCAAAATACACCTATCTTTGATCAATATTTTCCTCTCAATCATGTCATCCAAAACGCACCTATTTTTTACCAAGATCCTACCCTTGAACATGAAGTCCAAAATAATCCTCTCATCGACCTTTATGCCATTCATGAACAAACATTTGAAGTTAGTCATATCCAAACTCAAAACACCTCCATTTCCCAAAATGAGACATGTGCCTCCTTTGGACACATAGATAATCAAATGAATGATATGGATAACATCAAAGAAGAGCATAAAGCAGCTACTATTGATCAAGTAAAAGGAGAACATAAAGAAGCTACTATGGATCAAGTCAAAGAAGAAGATACAAAATCTACCACAAATCAAATCAACATCCCAAATGATCAAGAAGAAACAAGCATGACGAATGATAAATCCAAAACATCTTATCAACTAGGAGCATCCACCTTTGTCAACCTAATCAAACAATCAAACAATCATCATTATCATTGGAAAACGCTATCTTGGCAAACACTTTGTTGGTTTGGATTTTCTTATCTTTTCCATTGGTTTTGGGTCATGTTACTAGTCTCCTCGAGGATGTCCTATTAACGAATTTAGAGGGATGATGGTGGATCATGGCCTCTTTTCTTTTTTTGTTGTATGTGGTTTTTCTTAGAAAGACTAGAATAATTGCATCCTTAGTATGAGATGGGGCATTCCTTATCTTTTGGTTATCTTTTGAACTGCTTGTCTCTCACAAATGGTCACCTTGCACACCTTGTTTTATGTCATACCACGGTGTTTGTGGTCAATTTGTGACATTTTTGACACCCAATGATGATAAATATAAAAAGGTAAGCATGAAATTTGGTTCCCTCATCATTTCCTATCTATCTTCTTTCCCCTTTTCATGCTAACATCCCATTTCCCTTGTCTTTTCCATGCTAACATTCATCCCCTTCATGCTAACATTTCTTATATCCTTCATCCTTTATTCTTATCTTCCATTTTGAGAGAAAATTTGTGTTCTTTGAACCCACCTATCCTCTCAAGGGGGCATACCACAACCCTCCTGGTCATCCTTCCCCTTTGTCTTTACACTAGGGCATATTTAAGAATTAAATTTCTTTGACACAACGCGATGAACTACATTATGTCAAAGAGGGGCAAAATGTAGAAATTGAAAAATGTCCTAAGTCTGTGAGAGTCACTTTTCCTGGTCATCATTTTTCGATAATTGAATAATTTTAATTATTCAATTATGTTCGATCATATTCCTCTTTAATTAAATAATTTTTAATTATTTAATTGATTCACCTTCTCATTTCTATCCTAATCAGTTAAAATTATTTAATTGTGTCACTAATATATACCTTTCTCCAATAATTAAATAAATTATTTATTTAATTATTTGACTTGCATCCATAGTCAGATAATAATTATTTGACCCTTTATTCTTCTATAATTAAATAATTGACAAAATTATTTAATTATGTGTCATTCCTCCCTTTTGAATAATTAAATTATCCATGTATAATTTTTATCTCCTCCTTTAATTAAATTTATGAATTTCATTAAATCTCCTTTTTCATTTCCTCCAAATAAATAATGTCAAATAAATTATTTATTTGCCACTTGTACCTCTCCTCCATTTTTGAATAAATAATTTAAAAAATATTTTTTATGTACCTCTTCTCGTCAAAGATGTCTTATCATTAATCCATGTCATTGCCTTCATTGTTGTCATAGTCGTCGACGTCATATATTTTCCATGCATAGAATATTCTGGTTGCATTCATTTTCAACTGTTGATCTGAGCATCTTTCTAGAATCTCAATCTCAACCATCCATTTTGTAACCTTCATCTCATTCATTCGCATCCATTGATCTTGGAATCCTTTTAGAGGATTAATCTTAGTCGTCCATTCGAAAGGTTGTCTATAAAAGCAACCTTTCTCCTCCATTTTCAACTTAACAACCATTTTATCTCTAACTTTCTTGTTTACTATTTGCAGGTATTTGCACAACTTCATCAACAAATCTAAGGGTAATATTGGCATAAGAAGAAATAGGAGAGACAAGGGAAGTGAAGAAATTTCAATCATGGGGAGTATTTTAGTTTGATGTTTTCATTTTACTCATGCATTGTTTGTATTCCTTTGTTTGAGATTGGGTTTTTAGCTTAGAAGTGTTGTTTGTCACTTTATCTAGGTTGGGAATTCTCTAACGCCACCTTATAGTAGTCTTTTTGTGATGACTAAAAGGTTCCACCAAACTATTCTTAAGAAATTGTGCTATATGTCCAGACTTATTACATCTACAATATTTGACTTTGATTCTACCATTTAACTAGTTATAAGAGCTCTTAGTGGATCCCACTTTCTTTTTATGCATCCAACACTTTATTTCTCTATGACCAAATTCATAACATGAATAAAAATAACCATTAAAATAATTTTCAAACCTAGACTTTTGATGTTGTCTTGAATGAAAATATCTTCTGGACTTATTCTCATTGTCTTATGTAGACATATTTTATTTTATCTTCTTCTTGTCTTCAGCATTAGGAGCAACAAAATGATAGCTTAGATCTATTTTCTTCCTTGGTGTCTCTCTGACCTTAAAAATCTGCCCTTCTTCAAAACCTAACCCAGTAGTGTCCTTGTGATGTTTTTTCTTACTCAACATCTCATATTAACACTCAGTACTCTTTTCAAATTGAAGTGTCTTGTGTAATTTTGAAGAAGATTTTGCTAATTCATTTCTCAAAGAGACTATCTCTGATTCATACTTATCACGATTAACTTATTTTTCCTTTAGCTAATTAGTAACTTCTTCTATTTTCTTGACTTCTGCAATTTGAACTTTCAAATCTATTATTAGTTTTTCTGCATCTTAAAGTTCTAAAAGTGTTTTAGTCTTGGACACCTTTTCTTCATGAATCTACAACCTTAACCTTTGATTCTCCAATCTAAGTTTCTCAATCTTTTCAAGGTCACAAATAAGCTCACCTTCAATATCAACTTCACAATCATCTTCATCATATTCTTGTTCAAAGTCACTCACAAAGTTATCTTTTTTTTCAATATTCCCAACTATAAAATCATCTTCCAACCTTGTATCATTTTTGTTTGTTTGTCATTTCTCTTAATTGCATCTTCATCAACCTATGTACTTGTTTTAGATTGTGCTTGTTGTTTAGCATTCTACTAAGTAATTATTTTTTATTTGTTTATTTTTCTTTTTTCCATTGCACTCCACCACCAAGATCACCCAAGTTGATTAAAAAAATTCAGGGAACCTACTGCTCTAATACCATTTGTTGGAGTACAAGACCACTAAGAGGGGGGGTGAATCAATGGTTTAATTACAAATCAAATTTCAATATAAAACTTACTTGTCTGATTCAAACCAACCCTTTGAAACACCTCAATCATTATAGATACTAAACACAAATTAGAATATAATACTTGAACAAAGATATCCAATCAAGCACAATATAATAAACCACTAATAGGAGACATAGCACTAGGTTTATGAGATGAAAAACTTAGAAGGGTGAAAAGACACTTTGAACATAAGCTTCAATAGACCTCACTAGTCAAAACCTTACAGGTTACAAGTTGTGTCCCTCACTGGCTAACAAGAAGCCTCACTTGCTACAATATGCCTCACTGGCTACAATATGCCTCACTAGCAATCAACAAGCCTCACTAGCCAACTTCAATCTACCTCATTGGAAATCTTCAAAAGAATAGAATGGAAATTAGAGGGTTACTCTATTTCTATACAGACCATTTCACTATATTTACATCAACCTAACAAACATCATCTCTCCTATACAAACCTTCAACACTACATACAAGAATACACATGAGAAATCACCTTTTTACAAGAATTTATTTAATTTAGGATAAGTTTCTTTGTTGATACCTTGTCCACTATCAAAACAAAAAATATTCCTTCTAATCTAAGACAATTTTGAATCACAACCACATGGTTATTGTCACAGCCAGATCTCTTTACTCATTGTTTAATCAAAACCTTTTGTACACAACAAAAACTTATTCTTTGAGAGCAACAACACAAAGTCTTAAAACCTTTTCATAAACAGACACAATCTTCTTCTCTATGTATCATCTCTGTAAAATAATATCATAGACTTCAAAAAAAATCTCACAGTGCTCAGATTGTCAAACATATTTTAATCACCTAAGAGCACTTTCAGCTATATATATGAAACAACCAAAAAAAGACATCCTTCATGATATTCTTCTCTTAGCATGAGCTCAGCATACAATCTGTATCAAATATCATGGTCTATCATACAAAAATAGTGAATGATAATCTTTCATTCCCTATTCCTTGATAGTCATATTTTCAGTTCAAAGCATTCTATAAACGCTTTACTTTCAATCCAGTGAATTCAATCTTAGCATCAACCTTACACACACACTTCAAGAAGCATTTCATTTTGAAATCAAAAACTCTCATATCAACACATGACCATTGGTATTCAGAAAAGAAGATATCTCATCAATCTCACACCAACAACCAATCCTTTTACCTGTTCACCTTCTAAAAGTTATAAAAACAAAACCATGATCTGTCGTCAAATGAAGACCTCAAAGAATAGTCATTGGAAGATTTAAATATCAACCTTTGATTTTGGATTTCCGCCAACCAATATTTAAAACATAACCCTTGATTTCAATTCGAATGAAATAAGCTTATATTTTAACTTGCTTAACTGGTTAGATTGTCTAAGAGGGTCGGTCTAAGAATGTTCTAAAACCCTTGTACAAGTTCCTTAAAATTTCTTTTACTTTCTATACCAAGTCAATGGAAAAATACATAAAAACCAACTTTGTTTAAAACCTTGCACAAAACAACCTTCTATTTAGGGTTTTAGCAACAAGAACACATCAAAAGATAAACCCTAATCCTTTAAAAAAAAACTTGAGCCATTGCTAATTGAGCTTTGAACACTAAAAATCAACATATGCTCTAGCTCCTGATGCAGAATAATATGCCATTTATATCAACCAATAATTATAAAATTTGATGAGAATACATGTTAGTGTTTTGCACCTTGAGAGAACCTTATCACCAAGGCCTTTGTACCTTGAAACAAAACTCTTCCAATAAATCATAAGGTGAACATATTCCAATGGAAACTTTGTGCTACTTTGAGTAAGCAACAAACCCTTTATCATGACACTTTGTTGAAACATGAAATGATAGACCTTATCAATTCTCAACTATAATGAGATGGAACATGAAATGATCTCTTTGAAAACACACATCAAATCAACACCCCTACAATGCACACCATGAGAATCACCATGAATATTGACATCAATGAAAAACCATCAATGCCAATGCAACAAGAAACTAGTTGGTTTCAAGTGAGTGTTTATGAAGAAATTCACGATATATAGATAGTTAGAAAGGTGCAAGGGGGTTGACTAGTGGTAAAATGTTACTCCTACGTTGAGGGAGTTGAATTTGATGAAATTATCGCCTATTACAAAAAATATTTGATTAGATTCTTAATTTCTATTGATGTTGCTTATGATATAGAATTGGGGAAAATTGATGTTAAGACTAGATTTTTTAATATGAATCTTGAAGAAAAAATTTATATGAAACAATATGATGGTTTTATGGTAAAAGGGAAGTCAAACATGGTTTACAATTCAAAGTGGTCATAAAATATTCTAAAACATTCATCTTATATGTGGTATGAAAAGTTTAATGCTTTTGCATCTAAATTTTTGGGCTTGTTTGGAGTGAATGCGATCATTATTTTATTTCAAATTAATTAATGATTACTTGCAAGTCATAGTCTTATATATTGATGACATGGTGTTCATTGGAAATAGTAAGTGTATGATTAGGATACTCAAAATTATTTGTCCAATGCCTTTGAAATGAAGGATTTAAAGGTTACAAAATACATCAAGGATAACTTTAAGAAAACCCCCCCTCGACGCAGGTGTAAAATCCTGGCGAATCCGGTATACTTCCCAATGAAAAATATTATTTCTATTGGCGATTTTTTTCGTTTTATAGGAAAAAAAAAATCCCAATTGGTGAATCTCTTATAATCCCTAGAAGTTCATGGAAAATATTGGTGAATTGCAAATTTTTTTAATAGAATAAAATATTTTTCATTGGCAAATAAAACCGTATTTCAAACCAGAATTGTTTTTCCATTGGCGATTAAAACCTTTTTTTAAAGAAAAAAATATATTTTCATTGGTGAATTAAAAAGAGTCTCAAAATAGTAAAAAAATCTATTGGCAAAATAAACAGATATGCCAACAAAAAATCATAGGGGTCGTTTGTTGAATGTTCAATGGATGACTGTAGTTGCATTTTGGAAGTAAATCTCTGAAGCACTAGACTTGCGATTTGAAACCTCTGGAATAACACTATAACCGTTAGATGCGGACATGTGGCGAGATCAAGGCTCATCGCTCATCACCCATTATGTCTTATGCCTCGACATTCTACATTTCATTTAATTGAAATTCTCATTCTTTTTGAAGAAAGTGTGGTTGTCGTATTGCTAGTGTAGGTAGTGGCAACGATTAATGCCATATGTGATATGAACATCCGAAGCAATTTCTTGGACAACTCATAGCTTTAATGAAACAAGATTTGTAATGATTTCATATCGTTTGAATGAGTGATTTTGACAGCTTGTCAGCTTGAGTTAGAGTTCAAGTTGGCACGTAGCAAGATGTCAATCAAATTAGAAATTTTAATTATACGGGTTGGTAGCGGCACTAGTGGCTCATAAATAGGGATAGTGATTCATTGATTAGTAGATAGTGCCATAAAGGTTTTTATTTTCTAGGGTTAATAAGGATTCATGAAGAAGATGATGTAGTATTGGGGATACTATAAATTCTCCTACCTACAATTACGTAGTTATAGAGTAATCAGTAAAAGACGAATTTCCTTCAAGTTCAGAATGGGTGGAATTGGAAAGAAGTTGATTTGGTTAACCTGAATTTTCAGACGGGTTTTGAACCAGGATGAGGAGTTCTGATGGAGATAAGTGCTATCCTAATTCATAGAGGTTGTAGGTAAAAGATGGGAATAGATTTGCTTCTCCTCCTGTATTCTAATAGCTCCCATTTCCCCAGCATGGCTAGCCAGGCAAGCCCCATGCATTTATTTTCAAAGAGACATTTGTATTTCATCTTCTGTATGACTCTGGTTCTCAAAGGGGATAAGTACATTTTGTATCTTCATGGCTCCCATTTCCCCAGGACTGATTGGAACCCCCTTTGCCCAGCATGGTTGGCAAATCCACCAGCAAAAGCTTGGAATCATGAATTTATTTTGAAAGCCACATTTATTTTTAGAGATAGATGTGTAGTAAATTTTCAGCAACAAAGCATGGAAATTGGAATCAATTTGTAATCCATTGTAACGAGCAACAACTTGGAATAAAATATTAAATTTTGTTTAAAGTACTAAAGTGACACACTGACATATGTTATTTATACAAAATAGGAGCTACTTTGCTACTCGTTTGTAAAAAGATATGTAATAATGTGACATTGAAATTTAGTTGCAATAAAATAAATGGTTGTGTTGTGTTATTCTTGAATCGTGATTCCTTGAATCTTCATTATTCATTTACGTTTAAGAGTAAAGAGTTGTTTTCTGAGTTCGGAACTTCAATGTCTATTAATAATTTAGAATATTCAAATCAGTTTTTTTTCTTTTGAGAAATTAAGTAATATACTCTATGCAATATGAACTTGAGAATTCATGGTTACTCAAGTTTCAAGTTCAACCGTTGGATGAACATTTGATGTATGGTTGTAGTTACATTCCGTAATGAAATGAATAGAGCGATGGCCTTCCCAATTTAAACCTCTGGAATTACCCTATAACCATTAGCTTTAGAAAGATCAACGGTTAAGATTATGACAATAGAAAACAATCAATATGAAAATTTTATGACGGTTTGGTCATTTAAATGCCTATCAAAAAATTGTTTAATTTATGAATTTTTATATAAAATCTTTTATAAATGGAATATCTTGAAAAATTAGAAAATAATGATAATTACTATTGATAAATATAAAAATCTACTGTTATAATTAACAATTAACAAAAGTTTCTAAAATTGTATGAAAAATAAATCTTGTTAAATATATTCTAAAAATTAAAAAATAATTATGTTTTATTTTGAAAAGATTGTAAATTAATATATATTTTTATAATAATATTATAAATCACATATATTAATATAAAAAATGATAGTTATTAATATTATAAAAAAGTCAAAAGTTTCTAAATTCATATTCAAAATATTCAAAAAAGTTATATTCTATTTTCTTTTTATAATAAAAATTATAAAATGATATATATTATAAATTAAAATACTATATAATAATTTTTTACAGTTTAATAAAAATATAGCAAGTCAAACTATACGGTCTAATAAAATTTATAGCTATAATATACGGTCTAAAATTGAAAAAATGGTCAAATATTTAATAGACCATCAAATTCCAGGCCTGTTGTCAACTGTCAAGTGATTAATGTTTATTTTTAAAGTTAATATCATAAATTACTCAAGTTTCAACCGTTGGATGAACATTTGATGTATGGTTGTAGTTGCATTCTGTAATGACATGCACAGAGCGATGGCCTTCCCAACTTAAACCTCCGGAATCACCCTATAACCGTTAGATTTAGAAAGATCAACGATGAAGAATTTAAAACTTGTAGACGTAAGACGTGTCATTCACTTTAATGTTCCAATTTCGAGAAACAAAGCATTTAAAGCACTTTGTACTGCTAAGTGTCAACTGTCAAGTGATTAATGTTTATTTTTAAACTTTAAAGTTAATATCATAAATTACTCAAGTTTCAACCATTGGATGAACATTTGATGTATGGTTGTAGTTGCATTTCGTAATGAAATGCACAGAGCGATGGGCTTCCCAACTTAAACCTCTGGAATCACCCTATAACCATTAGATTTAGAAAGATCAACAGTTAAAAATTTTCAACTTTCAGTCTTGTAGACCTAACTCCTAAGATGTGTCATTCACTTTAACGTTCCAATTACGAGAAAAAAAGCATTTAAAACACTTTGCACTTTGAAATTGTACAGTGATTTTTAAAGTCTTCAATCTTCAGATTACTCATTGGCCATTGCAGTGCACCACCCTATTTTGAATTTAGATTCCACAGTTTCACTTCCAACAATGCCATTCCAGTTTTCAAGTGTCGGGACTTAGAATCTAGGTAAGTGAAAGAATTCCTGCGGCTACATTTCATCGTTTGACATTTCTTAAAATCTTATTTTGTGAAAGTTTGAAGTTTGGTTTTAGACTTTAGAGACTCAAGAATACATTAAAATTAAGGAGGACTAATAGGTATTACTTATTAGGGAATTCAAATTTCACAACTTCACATTTGTACAAGCATGTCTACCACCAGTACCACTAGAGCAATGTCCGATAAAAAAATACATTATGCAGAATTGCTTAAAACCCCAGGTTTCACCGATGGGTACCATGATATTTATGATCCTGAAATCTATGGTAGGCATACCTTAGAACTTAGATTTTCATCTCAGAATAAGGCTACAAAGCAAACAAAAGTTGATATTATCAGTGCACCGTGGGTAACTGGATTAGGGTGCATGATGTTACATGAAGGTTTCCCTTGCCCAAAATTTATCATTGTCTGTGCCAAAAATTATGATGATAAGAAAAGAGCAATTGTTAATAAAGATAACCAAGAAGAATTGTTATCCATTAATGTAGAATAACTTGGAAACGTGTTGGGGTTTACAACCGAAGAATTTGGAAACCACCACATTGACCTAGAAAAGCTTGCTAGTGATTATGAAGCAATGGAAGAAAGGCTGAAAAATGATTTCTTAAATCAAATAGTTAAGGATAGAAACAAATTGAAAGGAGAAGAACCACCATCATCCTGACATGGCTGAGAGTCCTTACGCTTCCCAAGCACACTCTCCTACTGCTGACCACTCTACGATGGTCCCTGCTGAGATCGAGAAGGTACACCTCCCTGAGGCTGCCCTCCTCTAGCAATAGATCATGTTGCTGAACTGCCACCCACCTGCACTCCTATGTGACCTCCAAGTGCCATACTCAGATTGTCCTCAATAAGGCGTGCTTTCTCTATAGCCACATCCATGGTCCTGGGTTCGAAAACCCTCACACCATCGCTGAGACGAGCATCTAAGCTCCTGACAAAATGGTGCACTAACATTCCCTCATCATCGCCAATCCCTGCATATTGTTTGAGCTCGTAAAAACAACACTCGTATTGCTCAACAGATAATGCCATCTGATGCAAAGCATGGAACTCTTCACCTCGATGCTGACGCCAATGCTCAGATAAGAATCGGGCCCTGAACCTCTCCAAGAAGATCTCCCATGATGTTGTATGGATGTCAATATGGAGCTTCTGCTCCTCTAGTCTCCACCATGTAGATGCAAACCCTCTCAACTGCATAATGGCATAACGAGCTCTAGTGTTACTGCCATATGGATGCATCAAAAAACACCTATCTAGGTCAATGAGCCATGTCTCGGCCTCCAACCCCGTACCTGATCCATCATAAAAAGGAGGGTGCCCCTTGAGTAAGTCCCTCATATGTGACTCAGACTGTGGTGGAGCTTCCCTCACCATAGGGTTATCCTGAACCTCAACCTACCTAGGTCCAAGGAGTGCCAAAGCATCCTCAAATGCTCTACGCATAGCCTCAATCCCTGCATAGCCTCGATCCCTACTGGATCCTGCGGTTGATCCCTAACCCCTAGTGCACTCTAAGATGCCTGAGGTTCTACCTGATCAGGAACAACTGAAACACAAGGAGGAAAGTCCTGTTGACTCCCACCTCGACCACCTATATGGCCATGGCCACGCCCTCTACCTCTTTTGTGTCTGGGTGGCATAATCCTACACAGACACTTCAAGGTATTAGGCAAGGTACACAAATTAAGAGCTTACACAACTAAAAGCTTAATGGCGCCAACATAATCCTAGAGTACCCAGTGTTTAAACCTAGGCTCTGGACCATGTGTAACACCCCGCCACGCAACCCTAGAGGAAGTTGCGTTTAACTACTTAAACAAAATAATTTTTATTTTTTTAAAAGTATAATTAATAAACAAGTTCGCTAACTAATGCCAACAACCTCTAAGATTACGAGACAGAGGTTATATAGAACCTCAACAAAAAACATGATTTAAACCATGTCAATTACTTAACCAATAATTAAAGCACATACATCCAATAAGATGAGTTACAACAAAGCATAGAGATAACTTTCCATTTCATTAATCACAATTAAACAATAAAGTTACAACTCTCATTCCCTGAATGAGGCAAATCCAAAAGATACAATAACAATTACAACTTCCACCTCGATAACAACTAAGGGGTAAAATAATACAAGATCAACTGAAATGAAATACGATAAGGACTAATATTGAAACCAACGAGCTCTCCAACTGGAAGTCTCGTCCACATGAACATGAAGAAAGAACCCAATGGATTAAGGTGCACGCCACCCAACCAAGTGGAACCCAAAGGCCCACCCCTTGTGCTAGAAGATAGTAACCAGGAATCCTAGTCAAGACCATCTACCTCTAGACACAGGCTAACAAAAATGAACCAAACTAAAACCACCAAACACATGAACCTCACAAGTACATTCTAAGGTACAACTCAAATACATGTAAGTACAACACAAGTGCAACTCAAATACCATGCAAGTACAACACTACATGGTCACATTGCTTCCAGAAATAAAGTAGATCAAGTATGTTAAAGGAACCATACACAAAATAATCGAACACCAACCATGGTCACATCAGGTATGTTACGGAAACCATACCCACAATAAACAAGGACCAACTATGGTCACACAAAGTGTCATCAAACATCACATCATGAGTTACCCACTGCGGATCATCAAGATGGTGGCCTCAACCGATCCTCGGCCCTCATACATACTAATACGAACTCAAAACCCAACTATTGTCCTACACAGAGTGTCATCACACAGCTTGTCATGAGTTACCCATGGCGGATCGTCATGATGATGGCCACAAACCAATCCCCGGCCCTCACACTTACTAATGCGGAATCAAATAGCTTTCGTACAGACAAGTAGATGACCTTGCCGTTATCGGCCTTCCCACCCATCCCAAGCCTAACCGAGCACTTGGATCTATGAGTAAGGGATAATTATCTTTTTAGTGTGAAGTACTACCCAAACTCTAAATATATTGATTTAGTTATCACTTAATTATACCACTTCCGAAGGTTACCCAATCTTACCTCTTCTGGGCTTTGGCCCCAAACGGAAGCCACTCATCTACTAGACAACACACATAACACCCAACATCAAGGGTACAAAGTACAACAAACAAGGTATTACAACCTCTCCTTTCTCAGGAGGCACCTAAGTTCAAAACCCTCTCCAAACACTGGAGGTCACAAAACTACTCCTGACCACTCCTGACAAGGAGGCACACATTACAAAATCCTCTCCTTTCTCAGGAGGCACAAACGTCCCCGTTCGTGAAAATCGGGTACTGACATAGACACAACTTCATGCACTATCCAAGGGATACAAACCAGGTGGACATAACAAACCGACAACCCACAAAATAGAAAACTCAACTGTTAGCCTTGTCCAATGAAATGACTCAATTTCCCAAATGATGACAAGAACAGATAAAAGTCAAAACGAGAATTAAATCTGCTTTGGATATTCTAAATCCATGTTCCCATGCTAACAATCGGGATTTTATTGCATTATATATACTGAATTAAAATACACCTTTTCCAGACAAGGGAGAAATTAAAAACTCAATCCTTACTTCCTTACTGACATTTAAATAATAATAGAATAACCATTTGATTCTCCTAATCAAAATGTGTTGCTTTAAAATAAATTTTGTTTCCCCATTTCAATATAGTCATTTTAAACAACTGTTAAACTTGACTTGAATCGTATTATTTTAATACAAAACTATTCTCCTTTAAAATAATGTTTTAAAATAAATCAATGATGTAATCCAAGTTAATTAATTTCCATTTCCTCAATTAAGTTTAATTCATGCCATTAACGAAAATACCCTTTTGATACAATTACACCCATAAAATATAACCCATTTTAAATATCTACACCATTATAAATGTATAATATTATAATATTATATCCTATTATATTAATTATTAATATATACTATATTATCCATAATATATATATTAATAAACTAATATAATAAAATATATTATAATATTTATATATAAAAAATTTATTTAAATAAAATTTATTTTTATTTAAAAGTCAATCACGCCTCGGTTTGCGTGTGCACCCTAATCTCATGGGCGGCTAGTTTTTCCCCTTGGTCGCGGGTTCAACCCTAGTGGCGGTGTTTTATGCCACAAGCGGCACGTTTTTGGTGGGGCGGTGGCTATGAGGGCAGTCAGCGGCGGTGCCACATAGTCTGCCCCCGGTGGCGTTGTGCCTAGCACAGCCGACCACCGGTAGCGATGGCGGCCTGTGCCTGCGTCAATCGCGCGGGGGGGTAAAAGAAACGGAGGGGAGAGGGGAGGGACGTGTTGTGCGCGGCTCCCTCCACCCGCCTCCCATGGGGCATGGCAGGGGTTGAGCCCCCAGTGGCCTCCCACAAACACATTCTTTTTTTATTTTAACAGCCCTAACAAAAACGCGAATTTGCCTTTTGACTGCAGATTTTTAAATCCGTTTTCACCAATAACAATATTTATTTATTTTAACCAACATAATTATATGCCTATAGATATATATATACTTCTCAATGTGTATATGTATACATTTTTTGATCATAGGACATAATGATTTGAGAAAACTAGAATAATAAGAATACAAGAACATCATTTTCATTCAAAGACATCATTTTCTTGGAAGCAAATTAAATTTTAAAAGGGTCTTCTTGCAAATTTGAAGAACAAAATTCCAACCTTTGTTTTAATTGAATTCAAACAACAAAATCTAAAACTCTTTCCATAAGATTTTAACCACTAATATTTAAATTTCAAAAATTCAAAACAAGCATTTAAAAGACTTGAACTTGGTTTTTCTTTGAGTTTGAGGAGGTCAGATGATGCTTAGCTTCCCACCTTGCTTCCAAATCCAACTCCACAAATTTTCACAACTCAAATCCAAAAACCCACAAAATGAAGAATTCTTTCTCTCACTAATTTCAACTTTTTTTCAAAACTTCCAAGATCCAAAATTTGAGAGCAAAATTCAAACATAAGGATTTTTTTGCCCTAAAATCCTTCAACCACCATCATAAATTCCAAAAAATAGAAATTGCCAAAATATCTCATTTTCTTTAATTTTTGAATTTCAAACTTCCAATTTGACTTTTAATTCCATTTTCAATTTTGAATTCCAAATTTCACAATTTGACTTTCATGTATTTTCTTTATTTTCAAATTCCACCAAATAACAATACTTCAACATAAATAAATTCACTTCTTTCAACATCAAAATTTAATTAATTAATAAATAGATTTAATCAACGATTAAATTATTTATTTATTAAATTAAATTAATAATAAATAATTTATATTTCAACATAATTTCTAGATTACCTTATTCAACAACTTAAATACATTAAGCTATTTAAATCACCCATTTTCTAACTTGCAATTAAATAACGAAGAGAGGGCACAATAAACAAAGCAACACACCCGACAAACCACTGACGACATACAAGGACTAGGGTGACGACTTGGCACCGAAACCTAGCTACTATCTCCCAATCGAATACCGTTGGGTATTGAACACGCTCTCACCTATGAAACCAGGTGGAGTCGATGTCTTGTACCTGTCAACCTGCAAATCAAGTAAACAACAACATATAATCTGAACAACATTGAATATACACCGTGAAGAGGAAATCTCGGAATCGCAGGGCGCTCACAAGCGAGTGATGCAGTACCGTCATCTTCACCAATATAGTAGTACTACTGACAAATCTAACATATTAATATAATCCAAAGCATAACATCATTAATTCGAATATCCCTTTATGTTAATCCAAAACATGGCATAAGATAACATCATATTAAAATACCATCACATAAAAAGATTACATTAACGTCGCTTTACAGATAGCAATCAAAAGAAGCTGAGCACCATAGTAAAGGTACTAACAGAAAGTACAACAAAAGAGAACAGAACACTGTTCAACCAAAAAGCAAAACGGAGGGGTATTACACAGGATACTATTTCCATGCTAACATTTTGCCTCGGTCTGGATAGCAATTTGGAAGTGGGTGCAAGCCTCCTTGAAATGGTATATAATATCCATTATGCTGATGAACATGACAAATATAATTATACTCAACATATTGTAGAATCCATGCATAAACAATTTTTAATGATTAAAGCAGGTTCCACGAAGACATTTAGGTTCACAACCTACTTGTGCTATCTTTTTCTATTCAAATTTAGAGGAATGTTTCAGACCAACAAGCTTCAGATTCAGCCTTGTAGTAATGCAGAGGAAAATAAAATGGCTCTAGTATATGAATGGACCACTGAGATAAGGATGCATGATTCTCGAAGGAACTACAGTGATTTTGTAGACTAATTTTTGGCTCCATTGCATCAAGTAATTACAAATAATCCAATGCCTAGATTGCCTATGTCATGTAGAAACTGCATGCAACTAGGAAAAGAAATACAATTGGTTGATTAGTACTTAATGGAAGAATATATTGTGCTAAGATTTTATGGATCGGGAGTACAGCCATACAAACTTCCAATACATGTGACAGAAAAGGTTTTTGCATTGGAATATGTAAGGCAGGTGTAGAGTGTTGATGAACTACACTTTCTCAGTCAGCAAAAGAAGACCTTGTTTCCTTCTTTACCTTTTTCATGTGGAGGGTTCACATTCGAGAGAAAAGCATTTAGTGTGGCACATAATCTTTCAAAAAAATTTGCATTTGATGTTATCTGTCACTGGCAGTATGATCCATGTGACATCATTAAATCAATGATTGTGGCCAATAGGAATGTTGCAAATAGAATTCAACATCAAAGTAAACCCTTGCTTGAAAACTTGAGAAACAAGGATTCTTGGGATGAGGTCAAAATAGCAATGGAGAAAAGTGCTACTAAGAATGGTATTTATTTTAAACAATTGTTAGCATAAATTATGGCATTGCACCGAAAGACAATCAGGACATACAATATTTTTTATGAAAAAAGTGATAAACCATCTAGTAGAGTAAAAATTCCAGGTTCTCTAGAGAAGGAACTTATAGATAAAAATTGGTCACGATCAAAAATTACTGCCTTTTGGTCTATGAGGAAGGACCTAGGTGATCCAAGAGCTCTTGTAGAGTATGATGCTAACGAAGAAGATGAAGAGTTTAGCAAATTGTGGAATATAGAGCATCCTGATGAATGTGATGAATCTGATGATGATATTGATAGGGAAGAAGAAGAACAAAGCCATGCCAATTACAAACCTGGTTTAAGTGAGGCCACAAAAGAAGAATATGTTGAAACATATACTTCAAGAGCAGCCATAATTAAAAAAATTGGTTATGAAGGTGGTCCTTTGGGGTCCAAAGGACAAGGCCCTTGGACAATACCAAGTGTTGAGCATAGAAAAATAGTTGATAAATCTGGCCTTGGGCTTGGAGGTGAACAAGTAGACCAAGGGGATACAAGACAAAATCAATTTGTTAGAGCTTCTAGTCATCATCCTCATGGTCAGATACAATCACAACTAGGACATGCCCTTGGTGGATAGCTTAGTGCAACTTGGAGTGTCATTGGTGGCAATGGTATGGGTAGTAGTACTAGTAGTGGTCAACATGTGCTACAATGAAAAATTACACACAATACTAAGAGGAAAACAAAAAAAGATACCACATAAACACCAGGTGATCAAGGCAATCAAAAGAGGCAAAGGATTTTGACAGGTCCAAGTCACACTATCAATGCATCCACTAGTACCACAAAGGAGTTATTTCCAGGCACTCCCCCAATTCCAGTTAGTGTGGGTGTGACATCATTAGCAATTGCAAGTACTACTATTCCTTCACCATTCAAGCATTCCATTGTTCCTGCCTCCCCAGGTTATGATTTCATTGAAGAGTTTAAAAAGAAATCAGACTTGAAATAAAAATAAAAGAAGCAACTGACAGAGAGTGCATCTGCTGTAACTTCAGAGCATGCAACAACCATGGTATTACCCACATTTGACACAAATAAAGAAATAATGGAGTACACAACTATTGTTCCCATAGTTCAAAACAAACCAACAAATCAGATGGATCGATCTGAATACCAGGTAACCAATTTTCAATTGGATTTTTTTGGCCTAAAAAATACTGACAAAATTAATGTATCAAAGAAGAGCAATGAATTGGTTTACACATCATTTCTAAAGAAAGCTAGAGAGAAGAAAAGGTTGCATACCCAAATAGAAAAGTTACAGGCATACCTAGCAAGTGAGAAAGCAGCAAACAACAAGAGCAATGAATTAGAAAAAAGAATAATAAAATCTGCCTCTACATCTACAAGCAAAGAGGATAAATCAAATGAGAGAGAAGTGAATGAACTGAAGTGAAGGCTAGATGAGCAACAAGAAATATGATGAGGAAAAATCCACTTCAGAAAAATTAAGACTAAACATTTTGAATGGGAATGCATAGTGGGAACAAAAATTGGAGAAACAGAGAAAAACAAATGAAAGATTGGAGACAGAGTTGATGGAAGCAAAAGAAGAAATTAAGACTTCTTAAAATAAGCTTTCTATATTTTGTAGAGATACAGTGAGGCATATGAAACAATAGATCTGGGATGAAATAATGTAGAGGTTTGATCATTTGTGTGACATGTTTCAACTGATTGATGCTATTAGACAACATTATAAGAAGCTCAACAAATATTTAGTGAACAAAAAGGTGTTGGAATTAGAGAAATTTGCAAATCAAGTTCTACAAACAGTCTACAAAGCTAGTGACAATGATTTGAAATCAAAAGGGATTACTAATCAGATTGAAACCTCAATGAATTTGTCATCTATCATTGAAAAGTGTTCGAGAATGTGTGGAACAAATGAATATTTGCATTTGGTTGTAGACAAGATGAAGGTGGTGGATGAAAAGGTAAGGAAATTCACAGAGCTTGGTTTTAGAGGCTTTTGACACAAATGAGTGATTCATTGGAAAGGATGGTTTCAAAAAAAAGATGGAAGGTGCAAGGAAGATTGATTTGGACCAGTTTCCTCAGAACCTAGATGTGAACTATTTGGATTCAATCAGAACACTGATAACCTTGAATGCAAAATTGACTGAAGAATTCAAGATAGGTTCCACTTCTAATTTCAATCATGAAATGTTAACAAAACTTCAAGTCAAACAACATCAGTTAGAACAAATGGCAATTCCACCACCTGAAGAGTGTAAGTTGCTAGAAAAGGTGATACAGTGACTTGATTTTTTATTTTCAACCTTTTATAAGATGAGTTTCCAAGTTCCAACTCAGCTCTGTGTAGACTTGTCTTTGGGCATTGGAAAGATTTTGCATTGCCAATGCCAATATGTACTCCTTCATGTGAAATTCAATTAAAAATCTCAAATTCAGACTTCAGTAATGTGATTATGTTCAATTATCTGTATTATTTATTTTATCATTTGAACTACTGATGAACTTGATGGAACTTCTAATTTTGCTCTCTGAATTCCTCTTTGTCTTGACCTTGTCTTGGTCTGTCAATGTGTCATATTGTTTGGGAAAGAACCTAAGGTTGGGGTTTTTATTTTGGTTTTCATGAAAATCCTAATGTCGTATGTAATACCTTGGGTGAAAATCTATTTGAATGTTACCTTTTTTGGGTGGGTTTTGTTGGTGTTTTTTAACGTAAACCAAGTTTGTCTCCTAATCTACAATCATTAACAATTAACAAATAATCCCATCAAATAGCTCAACAGAATAGGATAATACTGAAATGAGTTGGCCTTTCACCAATAATATCAACTACTTGGAGCTAGGGATGATTACAACATTATTTTGTAACTTATGATAGTCATTTTATTTACAATTTGGCAGCAAGCTCTAAGTAAAGACATATAGACACAGGACTTCAAAAACTCGTACAATTTAAACCAGTGCAGTGAGATGAACACCATAATCCTTGATTATACTATTCAAAATTATGATATGTTTATACAAAGGAGAGAAATGAGCTCAAAATATAACATCATAACTCAAATGCTAGTACTGTTGCGAAACATCAAATCTTCATAGACCTAAAACCCCATTACCGAATAACCCCAAACCTAAATTATATTAATATTGAAATAATTGGTTCTTACAATCTATTCTGCAACTATACCTAGACTCGACCTCAAAATATCTGACTTGCCAACCCCTATTTCTGGCCTTGAAATCCTTCTTATAGAAAACAAAGGAGCAAAGAAGCATCGGGCCAGAAATTACACATGTCATTGGTCAATTGGACCGCTATGTGCCAATTCAAAAATATGATTAAAACCACCGAGTCCCAGAGCATCTTTCCATTGATTCCACTCATTACATAATAGCGGTTGCATTAGCTATATCTCAAAACCTGCGCCAAAAGTCGTCATGGAAGCAAAACCATAATCAGTTATACTATAACCGCTGAGTTGTTAGTTTCCGATAATAGATATTGTTTTACTCCTCTTCGGTTAAGTACTTCTCTACCCATTTCTGGTATTCCTCATTTGTTGGCCAGTTAAAATTCACCACCTCGATCACCTTAGTATCATAAGGTGTGTATTTTACCACAACCTGATTAGCCTCTCTCTCAAAAGACTCTAAGAATATGTTGGTATTAATTATTTTATCCATACTGCTCACCAGCAAGTCATAGTCTGAGTCATCACAAATCAATTTGATTTGTGCATCAATAACCTCTTCTACCCTATGTTGCCACTACTGCAATGGCAAGATATTTCCCTATGCATCTATTATATCTGGCAGAAAAGTATCATTCTAGTCATCAAAACTCTTTACTAGTTCTCTAATTTTTCTACTCAAATCATCAGGTAGGGCTTGGAATCCCTTCAATGATTTCACAAAAATTTGAGTAGGCTTCAATGACTGAGGCCTATTGTCTACATCAAACCTAGAAGCCTTAAACATAACATCTAAATAAGTGGCCCGGGGGATCCACTTCTCAACCAAAGGCAAAACTACTTCCTGATCTCTGTTAATGTTTTTAATTCCACCCAAGAACAAAGAATACAAAGAATGTACAGATGGCAACCTACAATCAACCTTCTCATTTAGATGCCTCAAAACGGTGTCAACCACCTCATTGTGTTTAGCAATTGCATGATCCTCACTTTCCTTTAGGGTAGCCTACAATTCTTTGATTTTATTCAACATTTGCTTCTTGGTAGGATCCATAGAATACTCAACTTCCTCTTCAACTGGCTCTAGTGCAGGGTTGAGAGCAAGTGTCCGAATGGGGGACCCAAGAGTAGAAATGATTGGGATATTAAGGGGAACTGACCCTGAAGTAGTGGGTAGTGCTCTGATACTAGGGGCACTGGAGAATTCTCCTACCTACCCATATTTCAGTCTATCAACTTCAGACTGCAGCTCAACATTCCTCTGTTGTATTCTACTATATTCCCCAATTGTTACGTTGTATTTCTCCATCAGACTCTTCTTTTCAACTTCCTCCCTCTCAGCTATCTTTTGGGCCAATTTGGCCATATTCAATGTCAAGCTTGTGACTTTTGTTGTTGAGGTTTCAGAAGCTCTCTTGATGATGAGCCCTCCCCTTAGAATTGGGCCAATATCAGCCACATTTGGTTTTCTACCCTAGGGTGCCAATGCCCATATGGCCAGAGTTTCATATTCCTCACTAAAATCAGAGTCTTGCAGAGCTGCCTTAACCTCTTCCTCACTGTTTTGCACAGGATGATTGGACTGTAGGATAGCATTGAATGCTACGGCATCATCTATGTCCCATTCAGGCAGAAGTAAGACACCAGCCTGAGTCACAAGTCTCCTTCCTTCCTCAGGAGTAATGCTCTTGAATTCCTCCAATAGTTTGGCCTTAACTTCATCATCATTCTCCTATTCAGACCTATCAGGTCTTGACTCTCTCCTTCTCTTGCATTTATCTTGATATTCCTCTAATTTCATTCTCCAAATTAACTGCAAGAATATAGGAGTATTCACGAAGGCATCATCATCCAGGTTTTCCTTGCAGGCCTCCATCTTGGCATCTTGTACACACTGCCCCTTTATATCCATATCAATTAACACCAATTGTGTTGATCTAGGAGGAGAAGGGATACCAACCTACATGTCTTGATCAGTTATAATTATTTCATCCATCAAAGCCTCTTGTGTTTGCTCAAACCTTTGCCTCTTTAGGCTTGGCTCTGATAGTAACTCTACAGGATCATTTCTCAGTGGTGAATCTAGGTCCACAATCCTTATCCCTTCAGGTTTCCTGATCCCTTGACCCAGTTGTGATGATGCTTGCATTATTTATTTTCCCCTTTTATCTACTTCCTCCTCATCACTTCTATCATCTCTCTTCCTCTTGTATAGAGGCTTGTCCTTTGGTGGCTGATAAGTTGGCCTTGTTTCTTCAGGCCTCGCCTCCGATCTCTAAATTCCCAAGTCCACTTCCAAATTGACTTTCTTGGTTTTCAAGGTGCTCATGATATCTTTGAAGTTATTCATTAAGAAATCTATTCTTTTGTGAAATGGAGTGAACTCCATCAGTGGATCATATTTTGAATCCATTTTATGCACCATAGCCAACAGTTTCTCATAGGAAATCCATTTCTCTTTATTCAATTCATGCCTACTCAAATCAAACTGATTTCTGATTAGATCCTAAGGAAAATTGAAAACATGTGCAAACTTGCCACCTTTAATTCATTGCCTAAATAGGGAAAAGAATCCCTCATGGTAATGTTGCCTCTTAGATCCACTCTTCAAATGATAATCATCAAAAAATCTTCCAAAGTGGACCCATCCTCCCTTGGAAAAGACAAAATCTGAAACAACAGTATAATCAGGGAACAAAGTCCCTTTTCCTTTCCCTGTCAAATTATCTCATGAATGCAACCTAGTTGCCACATGACCTCGGCAAATCCCATCCTTGATGGTACATTATATGGGAGAATGTGAGGAGCTCCCTGGAAATCATAAACCCTTAGGACAGTGCTTACGGGGTATAAGATGATGTCACCCCAATTGTGGCACACCTTCAAATCAGGCTTCCTCACTTTGGGTCAGAGGAAATCATGCAAATCCTCAGGGACCCTTGGCACATTTACCACCAATCTAGCTCTAAGTCTGGAAGCAAAACAGTTATCAAACTGCACAAAGCTAGCACCTCCCCTGTTGCAAGACAAATCTGCACTCCAAACCTATACTAGTAATCTTTCTCCATTCACTTCTTGCCTCAACTCCATTTTCTCTGAGAAAAATTCGACATTCTTGTACAGGAACATATGCATTAATAGGGAGTACCAAAAGAAAGGAGTACCAGTTTCCCCCATATGCAACTTCAACAAACCCTCATGTATCTTTTCAGCAAGAAAAGATGCATATCATACACTACAGAAAAATTGGGATGTTGAATCTGAGCCCCCGTAAACATATAAGCAATGGGCATCACGATATTAGGGCTGAAACCTAAAATCTGGCAAAGTGAATAAAATGTTGCCAAGAAGTGATCAGCAAAACAGCTCAGCCTGAAAGGCTCCTGATCAGTTGGGCTGATGTGAATCATTGAACTGTCTGCCTTGGCTAAATGAGGAGGAAGCAATTTTGATCTGAAAAGAGGTTGTGACCTGGCATATTCCTGCTTCATTTCCTCAAAATCTACCCGGACTAAGAATGGGCTATATTCACTCAAATCGAAAACCTATCGAATCTCATATGCATTTATATTCAGTAGAACCCCACCATCATTATCCTTGATAATCCTTGTAATAGGATCATATCGTGCTGCCACTGCTCTGAGTAGGTCAATATCAGGAAATACATTTGGTACAACTAGTTTCCCCATATCGTACTTCCAGCCATTACAGAAAGGATGAGGCACATTTCGCTGCCCATACCATCTCCTAAACATTTCTAGGCCCATCATTTGGACCCTAGCATCTATAATATTATAGGTTTTACACCTTAGTCCCTCGCCTAAGGCTTTCCCATTCATTAAAACCAAACCCCTCTTCTTGTCTTTTGTTGATAGTAGGAATTGATCTAGGAAATCGTCATATAAATTCCTTTGCAAATAATCAATATGGCCAGAATGCTAATTTGATGGTGCCATTTCGAACAACTAGGGCTTCTCCTAAAATCAATTCTTGAACAAACTAGGGCTACCCAAAATGAAATTACACCAGAACTTTGCAATTTCCCACAATTCAAAAGAACCAGTAACCTTACAGTCTTAATCAACAAGACCCCTGACCAACACAATACAACCCTCTACAAAAAACACATTCAAACAGAAACCATGGCATAGAAGATAACTCACGGGATTTCACACCTTTCAAAAAACCAAACCTCGTTGTACTTGATTGAAAAACTCAATCTCTGGCTCTAGAGTCCTAGACCACTTCAAAAACATTTGAATGTCTTTGTGGTGAAGATAGAATGGAATTAACTACTTAAAGCTGATGAAAAATTGCCAGTAGACGTCTCATCCTCCATTAAAGCTCACTTGCATGCTACGCCAACGACTTCAATTGTATTTGATGCAAATTTAAATCCTCGTCATCAATCTCTTGTTCATGTCAGATCATCAATGCTCAAACGACCATCTTCAAAAGGCTGAGAACATCTCCATGTCATTATCGAGGGCCCACCATAATACACAGCACCAAAGGAATACACGTGGTGTTCGCCCATGATATCACAATCACTAAACACCCTTCACTTTAGGATCACGCGATGGCAGGCAACCGTTGATTCCCTCCATTGGCGATCATGATCATTCACAACAGTGAGCAGCACCAAAACCTATCCGTTGAGCAACTTTTCATCAACGTTAAAACATTGTCATCGATCTCGAGCACGTGCATCTCACATTTGGTTTAGTAACCCACTCTATAATGTACTAAAGTCTAATACAAATCTTAAGCACTTTATTTACTCCTTTTCAGCATCGGCAACTTGAGACACGTGGCGCCTGCCCGTGATATCGCAACCAGTGGTGATGTCATCACGAGATCGCGGGGAACGGTCAAGATCAACCATAGGGAGATCGACGGTCACTAAAAATAACCCCTACAAAATAATACAATTACTTAAAATAAAAGAGGGGAAGGGGACACCACCTAGGACAACGACAAACGATGGCTCAAGGTTGTTCTAAAACATAGGGCACAGTCTGACCCAAACTTGAGAAATAAAAGATCAGGCAAAATATTTAGCATTTTTATTAAAAGGGGCTTGGCCTAGATGATTCAATGGGACATAAATTGTTTTGAAACCACCCTCAAAAAGGTAACGTCAGAAAAGACCCAACCCAAAGATATACATTATATGGCAGGTTACTAAGCGGTTGCGAGATGCACGTGCTCAAAATCAACGTTGGTGTTATAATCTTGATGAAAAAGTTGCTCAACGGTTATGTTCAACAATGGTGACTGTTATGAATGAACACAATTACTGATGACAGAGATCAATAGTTGCCCACCATCATGTGATCGGAAGATGCAAGATGTTTATTGATTGCGATATTATAGGCGAGCGCCACGTGTATTCCTTTGGCGATGCATAGTGCGGTGGGCCCTTCGTGCTGAGATGGAGATTACATCAGCCTTTTTGAAGGCAGTTGTTCGATGCTCTGACGAAAGTGAAGGATCGACAGTTGGGATTTGAATTCGCATCAAATGCGATTGGAAACTTGGAGCCTTTGGCGTGGCATGCAAGTGAGCTTTAATGGCGGATGAGACATTTTTTGGCTCAATTCGATCGACATTAAGTAATTTTCCTTCGTTCTATTTTACCACAAAATTATAACAGATTTTGGTTGTGTCTTGATGACAGTTTTGGGCCACTTTTGGTGCAAGTTTCTTGAGGTTTGGTGGCTGGCCAGTGCATCAGCCATTTTCCAGCGGATGGGAAAAACAAGAAGATTCTCATGGGACTCAGTTGTTGTAACAAATTTTTGAAATATCTTAGAGGGTCCAAGTGACCGGTGACATGTGTATTTTTGGCCCAATGCTTGTTTTCTCCTTCATTCTCTATAAGAAGGATTTCAAGGCCAGAAATACAGGTTAGCAAGTTGGATAATTTTAGGTCGAGTCTAAGTAAAGTTGCAGAGCGAATTGTAAAGGGCCTATTGTTTTAGTGAAAATGTTGTTTTAAATTTTGTGTCATTTTGTAGTAGGTTTTAAACTCATTAGAGTTTGATGTTTTAGGACAGTACTAGCATTTGAATGGAAATTACTGATTTCAAACTCATGTCTCTCCATTGTATAAACATATCATTATTTTTAATAAAATGATCAAGGGTTATTTTGTTCATTTCTAAGTTATGGATGTTGAACTGTTAGTCTATTAGCTTTTGTTATGTTTTGACTAAAAACCTTGATATGATTCATGAAGTGCAATATAATATAAAATATCATGGAGACTTGGAGTGCAATATAAATTATTAAATAAAATATCCTGAACTTGAAGTGCAATGATTCAAAATTTATTTGAATACAATATAAAAAATCATCAACTACTGTTTGGAATATGATTCATGCAGTGCTTGAGTGCAATGTAAAATAAGATTATAAGATATCATGAACTTGAAGTGCAATGATTCACAATTTTTATTTAATAGAATATAAAATATCGTCAACTACAGTTTGGACTTTGGAACAATGGAAAATGATTCAAGTATAGTAAAAATACCTAAAACCTACTAATTCTCTTCCATTTCCCAAATGGAGTCAGGGTCCTCAAACCGATGCTCTATCTTCAGATTAAGTAAAAGAGTCATCTTGATTCGGAGACTGCTCTGCACTTTGTTTGGCCTGTGTCTCAAAATCAACATTCATTGTTTGATTTGTGTCAATTTCAATATCACTGTCATCTTGATCTATCCCAGGCCCACTGCCACTCCCACTAGTACCACCACTAGTACTGATGCCTCTTAGAATTAGAGAGCCTGTGTTGCACAACCCAGCCCCTCTTCTTTCACATGTGGACCTCTAGATTGCGAGTGCCCTTTCAAAAGGAAATTTTTTGACATTATACGCAGTTCCTTTCATCGTCAAGCAATTTTCCAAATTATTGTCCAATTTGTTTCTTAAATTTGATTTCAAAAACCCCAATGTACTGAAAACTCTCTCATCCTCCACCAAACCCAATATCATTGTTTGACATAAATCAACAAGTTTGAAATATTCTAACATCGAACCACACAATATTTCACTCTGACCTAAGCTTGTCCAAACCTTTTTTATTGATCCCGGTTTAAAGGCCTTCTCCTTGCCCATGGAATCAGATTGGTCCCTCATAGCTATTGCAAAACTCTGACATTTCTTTCTAAGCTTATTTTCATTTAAAATTCCTTCTATTGCCTGCTCATTGTATGTTACCTTTTTCGAAAACTGTTCGATCACAATTTTTAATTGATCATGAAAATATTTTGGGTTATCTCAATTTACCCAAAATTGAGGATACACAATACCCATGGCTTCAAGTATTTCATGTCAAGGGAATCTTTCAGGAATCTCTGAGGAAAGAGATTTTGCAATTTCCTTCAAATTATCACTAACAGATTTAACAATGTCATTAAAATCTTCCTCGTTGATAGGTACTTCTTTTCTAGAGCGCCTAGTTGTCTTACAATGGTACATTGGTATCTCATATCCACGTACACAAATACATAAGTTCCCGCTTGCATTAAATTGTAAATAATTATTAGGATTATTTAAATCAGTAATTTTTTGCCACATCAAATAATTTGTGCCTTCTTGTGTTAGATCTAGATATAGATGATCGAGGGCCAAGCATGTAAGTTTACGTAGATTGGAATATTCATAAATATACATAGTTCTATCTTGGGCTTTCTTCACAAGATTGTTCATCTCATCCAGCATGGGGAGAAGACTAGCTAAAGTCAAGAGTGTCTCTATATCACTCAACCTATATAAGAGTTCAGGAGCTTTGTCTACTGTGCTACGATGCTCGTACATCAACCCAATCAAGGATTGATATTTAGAAAGAAATCATTGCACTGGTCCATGCAAGGATATCCATCTGGTATCAACATCCTTGAGAATCTTGTTTCCAGGTGTTATTCCCTCAGCAAAATGTTGAAATTCAAGGAAACGATTGGGACTTCGACAGAAGTATGCTTGGATCTCGCGAACTAGATTTTCAACTTTTGATACTATTGGAAACTTGCTTACAATTTTAAATGCTAAATTCATTTTGTGGGCCATGCAGTGAATTCCAAGCATGTATGGTGCACAAGTAGTTTGTAACTTTGTGCAAAGACTGCTCCTTTGACCTTGCATCACTGCAGCTCCATCAGCTCCTACACACACCAACTTTTTG
The DNA here is from genome assembly GCA_007115665.2 of Sequoiadendron giganteum. Taxonomy (NCBI): domain Eukaryota; kingdom Viridiplantae; phylum Streptophyta; class Pinopsida; order Cupressales; family Cupressaceae; genus Sequoiadendron; species Sequoiadendron giganteum. Next base: position 305,203,160 of record CM021105.1, read on the forward strand.
GAAATTGTCAACTCATCCAAACCTGCAATTTCATTCAAAGATTTCTTGACTAGTTCAAATAGATTTTGCGATGTTGAACTATCCTTCATTTTACGAACATAAAGAAGATGAGCTTGGTGAACATGTTATTCTACAGTATACAAATGCATACAAACCCAAGAAGTATTGTCTACCACAGTAACTTCATCTAAAGATAATGCAATGAAATTTGACTCTTTTAATTTCTCCTTTAAATCTTGTTTTTCCACTGTAGCAAGACAGTTCGCCCATTCCCATCTAGCGTTTACTGACCAATGTGAGAAGGGAAAGTGGGGAACACTCAAATAAGATAATAAATCAAAATATTCTAGGTAGTCTGTCATAGGACGCCCCCTGGACAAAATATGACAAACAACACTCATCTGAACAGTTTTTGACAGATTTGTTGCTGCCATGGCTTTTCCAAAATGAGCCTCAAGTGTACCTTCACATTTTTTAATCTTTGAAATTCTATGGTTATGCTCTCCATAATCTACGGCATACTTAACATGAAGACATTCTTCCTTTGATTTCCATCATATGACTGATTTTTCCTTTCAGTCTATGATTTGTTTTTCATAAACTTTACCGATATGCTTTTCTATAGTGTCAAGCTTTAGCTACATCGTCTTGTCTCTTCCACATTTCCAACTAAAAATCTTACATCTAACCTCTGTTGCCCTTTCAATATCGTTTTCATTTGATACCCCCACCGGTTCAAGGAATGGGTACTGCAACAACCAACCAATTTGAAAATTATGTGTCATTTCCCACTCGCGCCCCAATTTTGCTTTGCCTTTTCTTTTCTTGCTACCAACATCATCCTCATCCAAGTTGATTATCTCATTCTGGCTATCCAGGGTATCCTTTAGAAAATCTTTTGTGGTATTTCCATCCTCATTTGATACATTTTGATTTAACACAATGACAATCTCACCTTGACCTTCCTATGGCGGAAGAGTTGATGATGTATCTCCATCTTCAATAATATTTGGTGGAAGAGTTGATGGTGTAGCTCCACCTTGATCTAATGGATTAGAAGCTTTGCCAATTCCAAAGTAATAATGTATGGTACCTCCCCGTTTTGGGTGTTTTGATGGCCTCCCAGTCTCTTCATTACCCGCCTGCTCAGGAGTCTTACCCTTGTTGCTCGACATATTGATCTCACTTCGAATAAAAGCTGGAAAAAAATGTCTCCTTGTTTAAGAAGGACAGACCGACAGAGAATATAGATCCCATTCCCTATTAAAATTATGTTTAAGACTGAAGCAAGAATGGAAAATAGATAAAGAAATCTTATTATTATAACTAATAGTCTAATAACTAATAATAGTATGAAGAAAAGATCACTCACCTTTGAGTCTACGTTTACGAGTTTCGCTGACTTCTGAATCGAGAAGTAGAACCTCAGAACCGAACAAAATGTGTAAGAACAAATAACATTTTCAAGTGTATTTATATCAATCCATATTTGGCAAATTCTGCGGGATTTTGAAATGGTATGTTAAAAATTTGGTGAATCTTGCGTGCTTATACAACGATACCTTGAAATTTTCAAGGCGAAATAGGTCCTCATAAGCAACTATTTGTAAATTTTAATTGGCGAAATGGGTCCTCAAATAATGTTGTCTTAATAGTATTGGAAAATATGTTGGTGATTTATGACATGCTCCCCGGCATTACAGGCGAAAATATTGATTGGTCCATTGGAAATGTGTAGTCTGTTATGGCGAATTTATTGCCTAAACATGCCTCGTAAAAAAAAACCGCTAGCGAATGGACATGCATTGGACCGATAGTACGTGAAACCCAGGCGATTTGAACACCTTGCTGGATACCTAGAATTCGCCAAATTTGATTTGCCCAATTCCTGGAATTCTCCAATTGGTGAAGATTCGCCACTAAAGTTATCCCTAAAATACATCTTTGGTATGAAGATCAACAAGAATTAGGTTTGTAGAAAGCTTTGGATTAGTCAAAATAAACTTATGTTCAAAATATTTTGTAGTGGTTTACTATGTAGGATTTTAAATTAATGAGTTTTTATTTACTTCTCGATACTAAGTTGTCATTGGATTAGTGTTCCAAGTCAAATGATGATTTGAAGTATTGTTTAATATTCATTATGCTAGTTTCATAAACATCATAATATATAAGTGGTCTATACAAGACTAGACTTTTCCCAAATAGCAAGATTTATTTGCAAGTGTATATCTAACTATGGTAGAGAGAAACAAAGTTATGTGAAAAGGGTTTTCATATATTTACCAATATTTTATTATTGTATTTATTATCATTGGATTGATGATAAGGGAAATTTTCTTGATATACATGGATCTATTGATTCATATTGGATTGGTAATTTACATAGTAGGAGTTATAGAGTTGTTATTTTCTCACTCTATATGGAGGAGCTATCATTTAGGTGAGTAAGAAACAACTTACATTTGCATTGTACACCATAGAAATAAAAGGTACACAACTATTACACTTTCTTGTGAAGAGGTAGTTTGGTTACAAAGAGTGTGTTAAAAGTATTGGTTAATTTATAATAATACCACTTTGTCAACAATCTTATTAAATTCTAAGAAGCATACTTAAGATCATACCAATTACCTCCAAGAAGCACTTGGGGTTGTAATAGTAAGCTTCTATGCTTGAAAAACTAAATGTTCACAAGGCCCTACTCTTTGAGATATACAAGCCTCATTTGAGGGTCTTCCTTAAGATCCCATGAGTATTATTTTGTATTTATTTGAAGGTTCCTCAAATGAATAAATTGTGACAAATATTTATCAATCTTGAATAATTCTTCTAAAACTATCTACTAATTAGACTAGGCTTTTTAGACAAAGATAAATCTAATTTCTTTGTCACTAATCCAAAGTATGTTAGTCATTAGAATGATAATAAGGGTCTTTATAATGCAAAAATATACATTCAAATTGTTATGAGTAGAAGAGAAATAATTTAAAGAAAAATATAGCAATCTTATGTAATATTATGTGTAATGTGAATGAATTAAAAAATAGGATAAATTTCATGTAGATGTTCATTTTAAAGTTAAAATATATGATTAGAAACCTAAAAATTAATTCCTATTCTTGTGTAGAGTCAAAATCAAGCAATCTAAAGAAGGCAATTCAAGTACCCTATAGTTTTTTACTAATTTAATATATCTAGCCTTGTCTTGCAAGACAAACAATAAAATCATATTCCATTTTTTGTAGAATAGATCATTCTTAGTGATTCATTATTTGTACTTAATACTCCAAATGATGCATACTAATTAGCACTGGTAGCAAATACAATAATTTTGTATCTAGAAATCAAAATTTTCCTGAAGTAAACAAAAATAATAATGGATATAATTGAACACAAAAAAATAGTGTCATGAATTATTTTTAAAAAAAATAATACATAAAAATATTACAATGTCTTTCTCAAAGAAGGGATCTGCATAATGCTTAATTTGAATCTCAAAATGGACTATTACACTCTTTTGATATACATGATTCCTAACCCTTTTTACAATGTATGCAACTTATATTTATAGCTAAATAGCAAAGCTCATTTGACTTGGATAATTAACACTTGTCATTTAATATTTACAATCTTGAAAATTAGTTACAAATTTATGATTGTTTCCTAAGGGGAAACTATTATCGGGGGTGGATCCTAGTTGAGTTAGCTGGGGTGTTAAAAAGAATGGGATAGCATCATATTAGAGACGTCCTTGACACAAGATCTATCAAATAGGATCATACCTCTTGAATCAAACCCATCATAAAACTTGAGTGGGGACCCACTTCGTCATAACCACTCACCTCAAAAAAGAAATTTAGTGTGAAGGATCAAGATTAGGCCAAGCATTTGCACCAATAACAATGATCATCCTGGAAAACACTTGCAGTTACAAAATTGAAAAGTTCTTCCACACAAGTGCTTCATACCAACATAAGTGGATAAAACACAATACTCTTAAGCCTTTTCCAACTCTTTTATGCTAACAACACTATTATGACTACTCATTTTGTGAAAGAGAATTTGTGAGAGATGAGCTAGTCCCTTATTTCTTATATAACTTGAATATTCTTATAATATCAAAGTAATTTACATTAAGATTTTCTTAATCTTCTATAATAATCTAGAGAATTTGATCATCTATCATCCCAATCATTCTATTGCATGGTACTCATTGAATTGTCATCCTTTCAAATATCAAAACCTTATCTCTTATAGATGTCTCATTACATCAATGTCCCATATATTTCATTTCCAATATTGCATATTAAATATACCTTTTACTAGTGATCAACTAAGAGTGTCCTTAAATGTGCAAGTACATTGATACTTGTAATGTTTCATCAGATATAGGCATTATTTCATTATTTCACAATGTTTCAAAAAAATGAGAGAATAAAAGACAAGAAAGAAGATCCCTCTAACAAATAATAAATAAATAATCAAACTATTATTCAATAATTATTCTAAAATTTCCTTACCCAACTCTCTCATTCCTCATCATTAGGCCAATTTTCCTTATCTATGCTAATGTCATAACTAGCATCTAACATTACCTTGATGCTTTTCATAAATTTATTTAATTTAACTTCAAATGCAATCTTGTCCACTTGAAGGCTAAGCAAGATGGGATCTACTTCTTGAGTGGTGAGGAGATTGTTGACAAATATAGGAACCAAACCTTAAAAATCCTCTTTCCAGCACCATACTGTTGGACTAACTGCCAACATCTCCCTTCGGGTTCGTGACATGGTTTAACTGCCTCCCATGGATCTTAACTGACACTTGTATCAGGCATTGACAGGTCAATATTTTGGTGCAACGACAAGACCAACAATTGGTATCAAAGCTGGTCACGGGTTCGAACCCCTCGGGTGACGCTAAGGGGGGGATTGTTGGACTAACCGCCAGCATCTCCCTTTGGGTTCGCGACATGGTTTAACCGCCTCCCGTGGATCTTAACTGACGCTTGTATCAGGCATTGACAGGTTGATCTTTTGGTGCAACGGCAAGGCAAACACATACAACTCTTTTCTTAGCATCTTCAACATTTGGAATGCCAAGGTCTATAAGGTCATTAAACTCATAGATTGTCTCCTTAATGTCCAATTTTAGTTTATCTATAAAGCAACAGATGGTTGCAGCAATCTGCAAACCTCATGGATCTTCCTACTAAATGAGGATATTCTTTGGAGTACTTTGCATTCTGATATATATCCTTCATAGTGAACATCCTAGGTATCCATTTGAAATTTACTTCATCTAGTTCATGACCCAAGGCTTTGTATTATGTTTTATGCAGCAAAATATTTTCATAGCTTTCCTAAATTTTATTAGCTACTCATTAAATTTTGGACTCTCATCTTGAAACCACCATTTACCAAATTCACTACATTTTTCTTGACCTTTGCATCTTTTTCTTCAACCAATTTATTTAGCCTTCTTATTTTTCTTTACAAAAATTGGTTGTTCTAAGGAATACTATGAGGAGGTAAGACTTTTCTCTCTAGTCTCTTTAGTTTCTCCTTAAGCCTCTTCACCATTGATTCTTAATCTAAGAGTTTCTATTTGAGCACTATCATTTCAACCTAGGCCTTCTCATGCTCTTTATATAGCCTTTTGGTAGTAACCTCACTTAATTGTGTTGTATGTATAGCCAAAGATGTAGCTTTAGGGGTAGACACTTATGCTACTCTCTTCATAATAATATAAACTCTCAAATGGGGAGGAAAATATACAACAATTAGCTTATTTATGTTAGGGACAATTGCCTAAATAACCAAGGCTTCACTTTGTGGCTCAAATACTAGCCCTTGAAGAAAATTATAGCATCTTCTAGGTTCCCATAAATCTAATTAATTCTACTTTAAATGGTGTCCAATACCATGAAATCAAAGAGGCTCCATCCTTACAATAAGAGGCTATCACTTTCTCTCACCATTAATCTTCCTTATTCAAAGATGATACTCTCAATACAGAAATAAAAATTATAGGGAAAGGATTTGAGCTTGTTATTGTATCTTGAATATCTTCTACATGCAACTCACTTATCTCTTTCTTTTCATCCAAGAACCTCTTCTCTTTAATCTTCAAAGACTATTTAAATGATTAAAATGTCTGGGTTTGATAACAAAATCATTTTCCAAAAATTCATCATAGAACTTTTGCTTCAAAACATTCATAGCAACCTATCAGAAAAGTTCCTACATTAATGTTGGGGTTAGAGGAGAGCTAGAGCTTTTGGTATCTCCCTAATGATTTTGGAAGACTATAACATTTTCCTCATTGAGGGGATCAACTTCTCCAACACCTTTAGTTACTTTCTAATCAACTAGTGGCATGAATTTACTTTGGGTTGGCCCTAATGATGGTAGCTATTCAACTTGTGCTCCCATGACTATGAAACTGGTGAAACAAGTTTACCCAATGGCTAGCCAATTAATTCTTGAGAAATTATTTTATCTCACCCCTCATGTGTTTCTTCAATAGGCAACGCTTCTAATGTATGTGGAGATTTTATGGCAAAAAGGTTAGGTGGAGGAAATGATTTGACCTAGCTCATTGGTAGTGCAATAATGCGGTGCATATGTTGCTTGGGCACCTTAAAGAGTTGTTTTATTTTTTCTAGCATCTTCTTCATAATTTCAAATGGATTATCAATTTTATTGAATGCAATTATATAGTTAGGATTCATTTCCTTTCTCTTATTTTTTCATGACAAGTATCCATTCATCTTATCTCAAGCACAATTCTCTCCATGTTAGATCAATTTCTTATCAAATCCTAATTCTCTTGAAAAACAAGCTAGAAACTACTTTTGCCTTTTCTTTTTCTCCACTTGTCAATCAAGTCTTCAAGGTCAAAATCCCTATGGTTTATAACCTCTATGTAATAGTACTTAAGGATTTCATCAATCTTCTCAAAGCCCTTCTTATTGTAAATTTGGACTTCATTCTCTATAAGAATACCAAAAAGAATGACTCCAACTTTCTTACATTTCTTAAACTGCTCAAAATCTAAACAATTAAGCTACCTCAATGCTTCTAAGTATGCAATTATATTAGATACATACAAAGGAAGAATGTGAGGAGAAACTATGGCTCCATATATTCTAATAATTGTGCTTCTTTGAAATAAAATATATTCACTCCAATTGTGACAATGTTTCCCATTAGACACAATTTGAGAGGTATGAGATCTAATTTGACTTCATTTAATAATATTGGTATGATGAAACCTAACCCCTTTTAACACATTTACCAACGTGGGGGTGATTTTTTTCCATATCTCTGCCATTTGAATTTTTTTAACATTACTCCCAACCCATTCTCAAATTCCCCAACCATAGAGAATAAAAACTAGCACTTGCACCAGAAGGGGTGCAAGGGTTACGCCAATAGAAAAGTAAGTAAGTTAACTTGTTAAAGAGGCATGCTCTCTTTATTGTTATTGATGTCATATTCCAACTATAACATATGTATACAAAGATTTTGAAAAAATGTTCTTTCCATATCACATGTCTATTGAAATTCATATACATATTAGGGCAATTTAACTATGCATTTATCTAGACCCCAATCTTAAAGGTGAATAGTAATCTAATTTTCTTCAAAAACCTAGATGTATAAAAAACTTCTTTCAAAAAATATTATTGGTAAGAAACCTTTCACAAACTCTTAGATTAATTCAATTGGGCATGCCAAGCACCCAATGTTACATTGTTTGTGTGTTTAATCATACTACATTTGTAATCTTGATAGAGCAATGTTGTTTTTTGCTATTAATATCCATTCAAATTCAAACCTTTTATTTATAAAATCTTAGAGTGGCGCCTTTATTTCATATTTTCTAAAATTTTCATAATCATATACTAGCACACTAGAATTTTGTCATGGTTAATATAGCTAATGGCTTATGCTAATAAGAAAAACTCATGGCATGTTCAACCTAAATTATATTAGACAAATTAGACAAATGAAAATAATAATGTGAACCATGTGAATGTTAGTATTTTAATTTATCTTTTATAAGACTACAAAAAATAATGAATGAAATAAAAAAAATTATCTTTGAATTACAAGAAAAAGCTCATTGAAATATAAGGAAAACTAAAAATACTTGACTTAAACTATTTTTTTACAAATATCTATCAAAGAATGTCTATAATTATGTGATAGAAAATAATATTAAGAATAATAGACCATCACTAACTATTAGCATCTTCTCCAACCATAGTGGGACCCCTTTTTTTTCCCTAGCTTTTGTTTGCTCCGAAAAAGATTAGAATGCAAGCTAAGCGTCATTGGAAGAGAAAAAGTAAAACAAGAAACACCCACTTTACAAAAAAGAACTTCTAAATTATCTCTTCCTAATGCTAACACTAACTGTGATTGAGGAACCCATGGAAGACTTAAAGTCTGATCATAATCTTATTTGCCTTTGGTTGTCCTGGCCTAAAAATTGCCAATCTATGAAACAAGAACAGCTTGATCATCAAACTGAAAAAAAGGGCAGAATTCTTTTAACACAAGAAAATTGTAACATATTTATGCAAACTTTAAGGCAGTTAATGCAGCAAGAAAGGAATCAAATGCAAGGTTTAAAAATTCATCAGCTAATGCATAAAATTCAAGAAGCTCTTGTTGGCTGCAAAAGGGCAAAGAATAAGAGAAAAAAAGTAAGTCAATTTCCAGCAAATGCTTGGTTTGATGAGGAATGTAAAGCTGCAAGGAAAGCAAGCATGCAGCTAGGCAAAGAAAAAGAAAATACAAAATTATACAAGCAAATGGTAAAAGTTAAAAAAATAGGTTTAATGAGTGCTAGATGGGAAGAATTGTTTTATCTTGGGAAGAACAACCCAAAACTCTTTTGGAAAGAGCTTCAAGCAAAGAAAGAGGAAACGAAGAATAACATCACCTCTACTCAATGGTTTGAATATGCAAAACACTTATATGAGCAATATGTAGAGAATGAAAAGCCTCCAAGGGTAAACACATCAACAAAGCTTTTCACTTTGCAAGAAGTTAAAGAAGGTATCAAAAAGTTGAGGATAGGAAAGGCAAGAGACTTGGTTGAGCTTCAAGCGGAGTATCTAAAGTGGGGGGTGAAAATCATTGCTCCTCACATTATGCATATATTTAACAAGATCATCCAATGTGGGTTTCCGAAAGATTGGATAACTAGCTTAGCCATTCCCCTATTCAAGAGTGGGGATGCTAACAACCCATCTAATTATCGTACCATCATGATCAACCCTTTGTTTGCAAAATTGTTTGGTAGCATGATTGAGCACAGAATCAGCAAATGGGCAGAAATTAAAATTAAGAGAGCAAAGGGGCAAGCGGGTTTTAGGCCAAAACACTCTACAATTGATCATGGCATCACTTTAAGACATATCATTGAAAAGATTTGGGATGAGAAAGGGGAAGCCTTTTGTTGTTTTGTGGACTTTAGGAAGGCTTTTGACACAGTGCCTAGGCAAAAGTTGTGGGATAGAATGAAAGATCTTGGCATTCCTAAACATTTTAGGGCTGCTGTCCATAGGCTTTATGAGGATGTTAGGATGAAAATCAGAACTCGGGCAGGTATTTCAAAAAGCTTTAGGAGCGACATTGGGGTTAAACAAGGCTGCCCTCTTTCTCCTACTCTCTTTGGCCTTTATATAGATAAGCTTGAGGAGTGGTTGAATTTGAAGGGTGGAGAAGGGGTCCCCTTAGGAGTTTATGTTGTAAAACTTCTTTTATATGCAGATGATCTTATTTTGATTGCTAGATTTGTTCAAGGGTTGCAAGCGCATTTGGCTGCTCTTGAGCATTTCTGCAAAGATGTCGGTATGCAAGTTAGCATTAGTAAGACCAAGATCATGTTTTTCTCTAAGAAGAATAAAAAAAATCAGTTCAACTTTTATTTTGAAGGGAGTATCCTAGAGGAAGTAACAAAGTATAAATACATGGGAATTGACATCAACAACAAGTTATGTTGGGAAACTTGCAGAAGGAAAAGAACTCTGGGAGGTTGGAGAGAGTTGTTTTCTCTTCAAAACAGAGGCAGAGAAGCTGAGTTATGGGATTGGAAAACTATTCAAATATTGTTTGGGTTGCTAGTTATACCGGTGGTCCTTTATGGGTGTGAAATTTGGGCTAGCAACACTTCGGACATCAAATGGGTACAGATAGAAAGAATTCAAAAGCGTTTGATCACAAGCAAATTCAAACTAAAAGCGTCAGTTCCATATGAAAATCTTCTTGCTGAAACAGGGGCAATTCCTATTGAGGCCATAGCTATGGTGAGTCTTTTGAGATATTTGAAAAAGGTTGAGCAAATGGAAACGCATCGGTGGCCAAATGTTGTTTTTAGAGGTGTCTTAGGTGTAAGAAAGAAGGCATGGATGAATCAAAATTATAAGTGGATGAGCAAGTGGAACATTCACTTGAACGAGTGTTCTAATAATAGTAAGGAATTAAAGTTGTATGTGGTTGAAAAATTTCGCAAGTTTATGTGGACAAGGGCGGCTGGGAGAAAGAAAAAGTACTATGTAGAAGAATTTAATCCCAACTTGGATCATCAACAAAAAGCATATATAGAGGCAAATAATATGTGGACGTCAAAGATTCTCATAGCACAATTGAGGACTAACTCGCATCATCTTCGATGTGAAACGGGGAGATGGCAAAGGCCAAAAGAAGTTTGGGAAGAAAGGGTCTGTATCTTTTGTGCAGCAGGGCAGGTGGAAACAGAAAAACATTTTATCCTGGATTGCGAAGCTTAGAGTGACATCAGAGGAAGTTACATAAGGGGGCTAACAGCAAGAAATTTTGAAGGTCTTTTCAGCATGGAATGGGTGGGCAGAATGGGAGAGCTCATTATCAAATTAAACGGCAGGAGAACGAAACTTCACAATGCTAAAATTGTTGGGGTCACTGTCCCATAAGCCTTCTTTTTGGTCTCGTGGACGTTAAAAGTCTTCTATTCTATTCTAATTTACACGATGGAGGTGAATTATAGCCACCACCAAATCCATGCCTTATTACTGAATGCAAGTGGTTGACCAGAACAGTAATGTTGGGTCTTCCTAAGGTGAATGAGTTGGTTAATTTAACACATTACATGGCTTCAAGACATACATCAAGTTGAGATATCCCTACCTTCCCATAATTAATGTACAGATATGGTCATATGAAAACAACATGGCTTTTACTCGGGCAGAGTATGATAAGGGAAGCACCTCTCCAGATTTGCAATTGACTTAGCAAGTATGATTTTGCTGCAGAGGATTGACGGGTGAGGGGGAAAATCCCGGCTCTCTATCTTATAACATTGTCAAGTTGTTGCTTTCTTCTGTGAGATTGCAACATTTGAGTTGTCAACAGAGCATCGAAAGTCTGGTTAAACAGAAATATAACTCAAAAGTGGGTGTTGATTTCTAACTTACCATGAAATTCCACCGTGGTCAAACCAACTCAACCTCATAAGTCATACCTAATATATAAAGGTATATATATTAACAGGATCCACAGGGAGACACCTGCTAACTGCATGCCTTCCACGTTTGACTCGGTAGTATACTCCATGTCGATTTCCTCGTTCTCATCGCCATGCACTACTTTGTTTGGAAGGCTGCAGAAATTTTACAATCTAATTTGTGTTCATTGTGAATAGATTGAAGCAACAGTTGTAGGAGACTGGTATGGGGTGTGAAAACAAATTTAATTCGCAACCAGTATTTTCGTTTAAGATTGTCTCAAGCTCAAGATTCTACTAAGTCTAAAATAGTGATATTTTTAAAGCTACTTTTTGATGCAGCTCTTGCTCAGCAATCAAGGGATTCAAGATTGAATCACTCGTTTCTCTTTCCTGAAGCTGTGTATGGTAACTAAAAATATAAATCTTGCTAGATTTTATCCTTAAAAAGGGTGATTTTTTTGTGTGGAGATGTAGTTGAGGGATATGAGGGAAAAGTCCTCATATTCCTGCTATTTCCAGTCCTATTAAAGTTGGTTTTTCAGTATTTGTTTGATCCGAAGCTGCCATCTAGTTGCTATACTACTCAATAACATATCTTATATATTCAACACAAGGGAATGAGGGTGAAATGATTTTCTCCATGTATTTCCAGTAGGGACCATAGGGAGGAAAGGATAAGTCTGCGTTTAAAGGCAATCCTTTGGCTGAGATATGTTACTAAAGCCAACGATACTACAAGAATTTTGTTTGGCTAAGAAGATCCCTGGTCGGCTCAACTAAGGTGAGAGTTACATATCAAAAAATGATTTTTTTCAAATAAGAAACAAAAATATCTATTCCATGAGATTTGTATTCTCAAATGAGATAAGCTCATGCAATGAAACAACAGCTTTCATTGTGGAGCCTCTGATTGACACACCCAAAATATATGATAAATTTTAGGATATGCACATCAAAATTGAAGCCCAAAATAAAACAAGTTCAATGACAGTCATTCTTTCCCAAAGAGCGCCACAGAGAGTAAGGGTAATAAATTAGGGACCTCTACATGAGTTGTAGATTATTTGTAACACTGTGAACGTTGAAGAGGAGCTGAGGGACATAATGGATGCAAAGAAAACATAAAAAATGGTGAAGCATCCCTTAAGCAACATGATATAAAGAAAATATATGCCACAACTTGTAATGGTAGTGGCCATTGATTTTTCTCGGTAGCTTACGGGCATCAATTTCATTGTTTTCTATGCTCTGATTTTGTTCCACACATTTGGATTGCAGAATAATGCCTCTATCATGTCTGTTGTTACTGGGCTCTTCTTCTCCCCATGTTCTGCGACTTTTGTTGGCACCACTTCAGGCCTGTCAAGAAGTTCTAAAGCCTTTCAATTTATTTCAATGCACTGCAAAACTTTTTTTGCAAAATACATAGATTTGATATGTATTTAAGAACAATTTTGAGTGGTGTTAGAGTCGGCAGGAGTTAGGGTGGTGGCAAAGGTGGACAAAAAAATATCTTCACATTTACTGCAATCTGATTGACGGACCCTAATTGATCTTGATACTGCATTTAATTAGAGATAGCAATCCAATCTACTAGCAATCTACCACCAGTGAAAAGATTTAGATTTTCTTTAAATGCATTGACTCTTAAACGATGGAAGAACACAAAAAAATCAGCATAAAAAGACTGTATACGGATGGAAAAAAACAAAATACCAGTAGAAAAAGGATTGTATACTGACCGCGTGAAACTTGATTCTGCAAGTTGTTTCTAGCGTCAGACAAGGAAATCAAGGATTATGATTATTTTTTTGCAAGATTAGACGTGAAACAACTTTATGATAACCTCGACATGGTTTTCTGGCTAAGTTTACGGGGCAGAAGAGAGGTTTTGCAGCTTGACGGAGTGGTTACAGGCGTGAGACAGGTTTTGGCCCAACATCCACACTATATATAGCCTATCGGCTAATAAGTAGCATAACAATAAGTACCTCTTAAGTATTTTGTCACAAATGGGGGTAGTAGGAGGTGGTAGGATTCTTGAAAGCAACCAAATCATTGTGTAAGTGCTCCACCAAGAAATTCCAATAATCAAATAGTGTTTGCATGCAGGTTTTGATTGTCATCACAAGAGAAAAATATTCATTCATTCATCTCATCATTCACATGCACTCCCAAAATTTGAAATAAACCTCGATAAAGTTCTTGGAAATAAGGATCAAACTGAAGTACCTTCAACAACTCAGCCTCTTTTTCTGGCATAGGGACAGGTGTTGCTCCCCTCTGCTCTGGTTTGAACTTTGACAATTTTACACTATATAAACGAGTCTTTCTTGTAATGTGTGGCTAGAGTTTGCATACCCAATGGTGCCTTAGGCATCATCTCGAAGACCAAATGCCTTCTGAATCAATGTCCTATTAAGATTGAAACTAACATTCCTTTAGTTGTCCTTCATCTACCTTTATTATTCATTATACTGCTTAGCAACTCATATGGTAATGTTAAGGTTTACAAATCAACTGGGCAGTAGTACCTTTGCAAAGTTTAATTGCCACACATTACTCATCATTCTATGCTTATTCTTCTTAAAAACCATCTCCTTGAATAAGTATCTACCCCTAATTATGGTTATTGCATCTTTAATGCCCTCTTTAGCATCCACAAAATGTTTTGTCAACGCCCCTCCCTTCATCACTACTTTCTTGGAGGTACTGTACCTATCAGGGATAATATCGTTTTGTAGTAAAAATTTGTAGCATCAAAAGCACTTGATGACATTGCACCCACTGTGGAAATTAACTAGCCCACTTCAAGCTTCAACTGATTTGCTTCGATAGAATCTCCATGATGAATTTGGAGCAGCAGACTTTAGCTTTTAGTGTTTCATAAATTTGCAGAGACAACAGTGGCTTAATTGAGAACTCCTGGAGCTTTCTAGCAGTAACAAATCATTATATGGATTCACAGGCTACTCATTAATGGCATTCACCATGCTCATGTAAAGTCATTTTAGTATTAACTCATTCAAATTTCTATCTTCAATTCAAAAGTCCTTTACAATCTGACAGACAACACATTGCAACCAATCTAGAAATGGGGGCCTTCGGTTCACTTGCTGGGACTAATTTTCGATGGAGAAGATTAGCTGCTCAGCATAATTAGTTATTGGCTAATGAAAAGACGTCACATAATCACATGACAAATGCTAGCGCTAGCACACAACAGCTAAAGTGACTGATAGGTGCAAACATTATGCACTAGTGTAAGGGACTGTGCCAAGGTTAGTGAACAATGGACTAAGATACCTCCAAGCGGTCATTCATAAAACAGTAGTTGGACCAACATGTCACCTACAAAACACAACAGAGGGGAAAACCACCCAACATGAAGGCTCCAAACATTGAATCCTAGGGTTTTAGGCATGGTTTTATTTATAAGTACAAATATATGGCTTTTTTAACTTAGAGTGAGGATCAAATGTGGCAAGGTGATTGTCTTTGAGCACAAACAAATCAAGATTAGATGTGACAGTTAGAGTGTTATTTATTTGGTAAAGAACTAGATGTACATGCTCATACGAAGCATATTGATGTTCAATATCGCTTTGTTTGTGAGATGGTTCAAAGTGCTAGAGTTATAATAATGATGGTTGACACTTTGGTTAATGTTGTGTATTCTCACTATGCTAGTGAGCATGAAAAAATTTAGTTGGTGCAAAGAGACCATGGGCCTCACCTCTTTTGGCACTTGGTTTACGTTTTAGCTTCCCTTTATGTCTTTGCAATGTGAATGCCAAATGGGAGAATGGTAGGATTGTATGCATCATTCATCTTAGAAACCTTGTCTTGTAAATTGTATCTAATTATATAAATGATAATAATGTATAATCTCCAAATGTAGTTGGTGCGAAGAGACCATGGGCTTCGCCTCTTTGGCACTTGGTTTGTTTTTTAGCTTCCCTTAATGTCTTTGCAATGTGAATGTCAAGTGGGAGAATGATAGGATTGTGTGCATCATTCACCTTACCAATCTTTTCTTGTAAATTGTATCTAATTATATAAATGATAATAATGTATAATCTCCAAACATTATGAAGTAGACAAAATATGATGCTCATGCGAGGGTGTAAACACCATTTATTTATTATTATTCTCTAGGATACTTGGGATATTGTGTAAGAAAACATTAAAAAGCAAGATACATTGAAAATATCAAAACTAGGTTATAGAGCATCTTTCCAATTTGGTGGGTATGATAAATACATTGAATACCTTTGTGGATTGCCTATATTTGGGAAAGTGAGCAATTTGGCCTTATGATAGAATATATGATGCATAAGAGAAATACATGATGTGTAAGGGGTGTTAGGGGAGTTAGTTATTGTTCTAGGTTGCTTGACCTTAACTATGTGAGTGTTGGATTTTGGTATGACTTATAGTTTGGGACATCATCTAGTAGTTTCTTCTTTTTGACTTTTCTATATATTGAAGGCATGGGATAGATGATTGTGAGGTTCTCTTGTAGTCACTCGTATGTTATTAAATTATTGTTAGAGGGGTAAGTGATTGTATTGGTACACACATTTGGATGTGATTAATACAAGCAATGATTTATTTAGTGGGGTTTTTTTCCTATAAAGTTCTCCAAGTATATCTAGTGTTATAGTTTTTATTTTTTTGTTTGCTTCTCCAATGTTACATTAATCTTATAAGCTTAATCACATGCTTAATTGGGATTGATCTCTATTGTGTTATTGTTCCCATTGTGTCAATTACTCTATTAATTAACATTATTGCCCCCAAAATATAGGGAGTTGCATCTTTTAATGTATTATTCATTTTTAGGGGTAAGTAATCTTTCATGGGGAGTTAGAATTCAATAAGCCCTTTGAATGCTTTGAATATTCGCATGTAAGTGGGGTTTGTTAGTTTGCATGGATGGCTTTTACCTGTTGTTATGCTCTCTTGGTTTAGCATTATCCCTTGGTTTTGAGCAAGCATTGTTCCTATATACATAAGCACTTGGATTTTGTATGATATGATGGAGCATGTTTGATAGAGGGTAGATGTTGAAAGAGGATTAACACATGTTGAAGAAATAGGATTAACAGAGGAGAAAACTCTATATTTTAAAAAAAAAATTTAATAGAATGAGTGATATTTTTGTAGGGATTTTTCCTAGAATGATTTCTTAGGGCAAATCTTCTATTATTCTTAAGCGTGCCATTTTATTTTTTTTGCATTTCAAATTCTACTAGTATAACTCCTTTTTTAAAGTTTATCAAATTTATTTATTTCCTTTCACACACTTTCTCATAAGCAAGCACACACACTAGTGAGCAAGTTTTGAAAGTCCTAAAGCTAAAATTTTCCATTGAATATAATTGTGCCAAAAAAATGTTTGCATACCATACCACAATCACAACTCAAAAACTTGCAATTCATTTATCACCTGCTCCAGTCACAAACTCAAAACTAGGATCCAAATTCCAAATATATTCACCAAGTTCTAACTAGACAAAGACATCAACAATGATACTACACCAAATTCCTAGTAATCCCTAACTATATTTCAGCATTTTAGTTTACCTTAATCTTAAATTACTTAGTTTCTTAATCATTTCAATCATACGGTGTGTTTATATTCACTACACATAGAAAGAATAATGGAAACTGTATTTTATATGTTATATCTTTCAACAATTGATCCAACTTAGTAATCATCTAGCAATGACTCTAAAGCCATGTTACTCAAGAAAGATCAAAATAAAAGAATTACAATTCATGTGTTAAAAAAGGGTAAATCACTAAACTTGATAATACTGAATGGTCTTCCCATAGCTAATTATATTTTCTCGATTTAGATCTTACTTACACAAGGAAAAAATTTCTTGCAAACAAAACAAATCACAAAACCAAAGATAATTTCTCATACATGGAATAGAGATTAGTTCCACTTACCTCATCAAGAATTATGCCAACAAAGTCAAAGATCAAGCCAAACTAAGACAACATAGCAAGGGTAAAATGTCACTTCATCCTCCATTAGTAATTATTAGGAATTGCTAATGAGCTTGAGTTGGTCAAATAAACAAAATGAGGGAGCATCATAGAAGCATGTAGATTAGGGTTTGGTAAAAATTTGTCGTGATTTAGAATTAAGGCAACTAGCAAGTGTATAGATAGAATTAAGTTGAGCTAAGACAACATGGCAAAGAAAAAATGGCAATACATTCTCTACAAGCAACTATTTCCAGAGCTTGACTTGCTCAAAAACAAAATGAGGGTGTTGATTAGTTCTTGATAAGAAGCCTTGGTGAATTTAAAATAAAGGCAACCAATAGGTGTAAATGAAATGATGCAAATTAGCGTGCCACTATTTCCCACTTCAGATATTACCAAGACAATGAGACCTTTTCATTTTGACAAAGAGATGACAAAACCAAGATAAGTTCATATATACAATAGACATTAGTCCTACTTACCTCATTGAGAAGTATACCAACAATGTAAAAGAGAAAGTTGAGCTAAGACATCAAGGTAAGGAAAAAATGCTAGACGCATCCTAAAGAGCTTGACTAGTTAAAAAAGAAAAGGGGATATCATAGAAGCATATGGATTAGGGCTTAGTAGGAAGCTTTGGTGAATTTTAAACAATGGAAATCAACAAGTGTAATGGAAGACTTTGGAATTGAGCTATGTTGCAAACCTATAACTTGTGTCAAAGTTTAGGGTTGGAACAAATCTGGTGCTAAAGAGTGTTGGAATTTAGAAATGTGAGTTTGTACCAAGATCATCTCTTCCAATTCAATGCTAGCATCACTAGATTTAGAATCTAGATGCTATATAACTTTATTGTGATAAATATCTTGCACACAAAGTGCATACACTCAAAAATTATCTATAAATGAGATGAGATCTAAGGGGCCAAAATAATGGCTACATATGCACAAAACAAGATTGTTTTTTTGTGGATGCAATCTTCGTTGTATCAATGTTGGGTATATGCAAAATGGACTATGATCATTAACAACATGAGTTTTCCACAATCCATGTTATCAAAGTGCAAGATTTTTGGATTTTACTATGTAATCTCAAAAAGCTTACACAATCAAATCCAAAAATCTTGCATTTTGACTATGATAATTGAGGAAGCATTGGAGGTTTGGCAAGAGAAAAGAAAGCTCAACAACATATGCTAACATGCTTCTAGCATGTGCCCAAATGAGAGGCTTTGGAACATGAAATGGAGACCCATCAGCATGATAAGAAATAGTGTTTAAGTCAAATGTGGTAAGGCATGACTACCTTGCTAGGCGTATATGCTTAAAAGTTAATTTGAATGTGCACATTAGATATGCAAACAATTTGGGAAGTTTCCTTAGTAGTGATTGTGTATACTATGGCATTCTTAGTGAGGCTTCAAGTCCTTCCAAACATTTGGGCAGTTTCCTTAGTAGTGGTTTTGTGCAGTATGGCATTCTTAGTGAGGATGCAAGTCCTTCCAAACTATCCTTCTATAAATGAGTCTTGCAATCTTTGTTGGATATGCACAAATTGGGTTTGGTGATAAATACTTGGGAGATTTTTAAAGACAGCACAATTTCCAAATCTTAATATAGATTCCTATCCTTTGCTTGCATAATCTAAGCCTGTTCCATTCTTGAAATGTGGAATGTGGCCTGTGCCAAGGTTTTAACTTCAAAATAGGGTTGAAAGAGCCAATAAAAATATGTAAATTTGTGCTATATAATATGTTGTAGCAACTTTGAAGCCTCATCTAGCAAGGGAGGATGCATCTTTGAGGGTTTGGATAGTATCCCCAATGTCTCAGGGACTTGGGAACTTGGAGGAGTTGTCCTCTTTTTTCAAGATTGACCAAATTGCTCCATTTGATGCATTAAAAAATAAATAAACATTTTTAAGGATAAAAGATACTGCAAACCCCTAAAAAGCTAAAGTGGGGTTGGATTGTCTCTAAAAATTCAACAAATTGCATTAACTTTTAAAAATTTGTTTATGTATACAATGAAATTGAAAAATAAGAAATATCAATGACTTGAAAACACAAAGCACGAACCAAATATAATTCCTAATCTAACAACCTCAAATGTAAACCTCAAAATTGAAAGTTGGTTTCACCTATTCAAATTTGGATGTGACTCACAACATAACACTACACTGATTGATGGTAGATTTCAATAGAGTTAATTTGCATTAAGATGTGAGATAGTATGAAATGATAAATGAATGATCCTATTTAAAGATTTTTCGAGGAAAAATCATATGAAAAATGAGGATGAGATCAAGGACCCGAGTTAATTGAATTATCTATGGAGTTGGCTCAATTGTTAAATGGAAATTTGTCATTTCAAATTGATGAGAGGTAAATAATAGATTATCTATTTCAATTAATGAATAATTGTGCAAATGAAGTTTCCATTCAAAGACAAAGCTAACTGATGAGCGAAGAAGTTTCTAAATGAAGAATGAGTTAAATGAGGAATTAAGATTGTGATTCTAAAACGAGATGGAGTTAATTGACCAGAGAAGGAGTTGATTGATGGATGAAATGGATAATTAGATCTCATTTAATTAAATAATAAAATATTATTTAATTAAATGGATAAATGGATTAATAAATGGTAAACTAAGTGATAATGTGATCATTAATAAATGTTAAATGATAGATTAATTGTAATTAATTAATGATATGATATGAAAATAATTAAAAGTTGATGATTAAGTGAACATTTTTACTGTCTACAATCTATTTTTAATTTGTTTAAGTTATTTCAAGAATCATCACCTAAGAGCCCAAATTTTGAAAAATAATTGTCATCTTGAAACCACATCCCCCTATCCTTGAAACTCAAAAAAAATTAGGATATATAGTTGTAAATTAATTTATTAATCTAATCTAAATTTGACTATTGTAAATGCAACTAGGATGTGGTCCCCTAGGGAAGAGGACCAAGTAGTTGAGCATGTTCGAATAGCTATGATAGTATTTGGTGATTTAATGCCCAATACTTGTAAAAGAATAGCACTAATAGTTGTGACTTTGAAGTTGCTTGTGTTGATCATGAGTACTCATAATTGAATGAAATGTCTTTTTAGATTTAAAAAGTAACAAATAATGTGATGCCACATCAATACACAAACAAAACATGTCTTAATGCCAACTATTAGTCTACCCTTTTTTTGGATCTTTTTAGACACCACAACAAAAAACATGTTGATGTGACATAATATTTGGTGATATGGATCTAAAGTCATAGTTATAAGTAGGGGTCTTATCAAGTAAGCTAGTGTAAATAAACTAAAAGTGATTCAAAATTACCATGTATGATTTTGAGTCACAAAATTAGGATGCTCAACTACTGAGTACTCTCCCCTTATCTTCTTCAAGGGCAATGAAACATGACTTTTCCACAAATTTATCCATCGTATGCAAAAAATGTATTCTTACAAATTTAATATAATAGCAACAATAAAACTTTGTTACAAAGATGGACCAATATTAGTATTTCATGGTGTGGATGGTGAAGGATTAGAAAGTAAAGGTTAGAGTTAAATGTTTACAAAATAGGCTTAGAGGCAATGGTAGAGCTACAAATAGGCTTTTTGGTCTATAGCATCTCAGGAGAAGATGTAGCAAAGGATGATGATCGTGCAATTGCATATAGCCAACCCCCTTGGTGTGGTGTTACGCTCAAAAGGAAAGTTGCTTCCAAAAAAATGATACAATAGACTCGTGCATTGATAAATGATAGGCAAGGTGAAATGGAATTGAGCAATGTTATAGAGGCTTCCAAGAGTGCCTGAAGAGAGGCTTCCTTAATTCTTTTAAAATGCATATTTGTGGGGGGGAAAAAAGAGAGATAGAGTCCCAACATGACATTTCAAATAATAATGAAAAAGGATTGCATGATGAGCAAATCACTATGAACATTTAAATGCTAGGATGCTTTATGCCAACCATAGAAATGTATATAATGTCTTTCATACATTTAGCAATTTTTGTTTGTCTACAAAAGGCTTCATACGTGAAGCATGCTATCTCAATAAAATGTTTGAAAATATACCTACTACCCCTCATAGGATTTCTAGCCTATTTTTGTCTAACATTCCCTTTTGTATGGACATGTCCCTTTTTCCTCCCAATCTCTTAAATGCTTGTGTATCAAAAATTTCATCACACAAGAGGCCCTCTCTTCGATGAGGAGATTTGCAAGTAAATCCATAGATGAAGTCAAACTTTCTAGTCAAATGGGAATGGTATGGCCTAAAATTGCTATGCCCTCAATATCTTTGTTGTGGAGGGTTTCTTCGTTCAATCTGTCAATTCTACAATGGAGCATAATCATGTTTGAAACGATGGCCTATGATTGAGTGGTGGATTATATTTGTTACTATATCCTTGGGAACCCTTTTCTTTCTGGAAAATCCCATTTGGGATTTATTTTTCTAACCTCCCACTAGAACACACAAAAGACATCAAATGCTCTCTAAAAATGTTTGAAATTTTTGGAAGATTGTACTTGGACTAGAATATTTCCTCTAGTAGATTTGCAAGAACATGTGTATGTGTGGATCTATCTCTCATGTCCCCAAAATTGTAATACAAATAAATTGAATAAAATAAATATCAAAATATAAATATAAATAATTACAAATTGAAAATTATTATAATTATAAATATCCCAGATTATATTATAATACAATTTCTTTCATAACAAACTAGAGCAGTCGATATTGTAATTATTATAGTGGTAAATATTTACAAGAGATTAATAATTAAATAAATGAATGGTAACCACCAAACATTAAGGCATCGATTCCCAATCCTATTAACTAAAACCAAGATACTGCAACGATTCCCAAACAGCGATTACCAATATAATCAAAAGGCACGTTTAAATGAAGAGGAGGGAGCGGTCTAAAATGATGCGATGATTACCAAATAACATTTCCCTTGACAGCGAATGATTATAAAAAGGGAACGGATTCCAAAAACAAGGAAAAAGGGGAATCCATGGAAGATCATTCAATGTAGAAGAAAATTACATTAATCAGCAGCGATTTAGTTTAGAGGCAGCAGGGAGGTCTGTGCAAAGGCAGCGATCAGACCAATAGTCAAGACACTAATTTATATATACTTTACTGAGATATATGAGGAAACTGATAAATGATCAGCAAAATCTGAATGTTAAATCATCAAATGAGAATAGGGAAAAAATAGAATAAGATTTAATAAAAAGATCCGATACCAAGGAATTAAGAAATAGAGATATATAGAGCGGCTTAAGAAATGAAGAGGGATTGCTAGAAAGATATGCAACGGGGAATAAGAATAGATTGGAGTAGACAAAAAGGAGGGAGAAACCTGAGAAAGGAAGAGCAGATAAAGTACAGATTTAGAGCAGATATGAGTACATATATATATGCAGGTTTGAGAAGAGATAATATAACCATCAATAAACTATATACATGAATATATAATATGTACAGGCAAAGGCAATTAGATTAATCTATAATAATATATGCATATGTTTATATGAATTATATTTGAAATTATGCAATAATGATGTTTGTTGTGATTATTGAACCTTACAAATAATTAAGGTTCTTTAATAGGAATAATAGATTCTACTTTGCTTGATCTACACTAACATTATACTCTGAACATTAAGAACAGGTCGTCAGTTAAAGAGAAGAAACATTCAAAAGACAAAGGAAGAATTGTCCCAGTCATCGCCGCAGATTACTATCATCAGGTATATTCTATATTCAAGTGTATTTACTGCCAATCATTGCTTACATATGTGTGCATATTGCCTATATGATAATAAGAATATTTAATAAATGATTTCTTATATACAATGTGCTTGATTGTTTGAAACCTCGCTTGGGGGAAAGGGCCTCGGGAGAGCGGTGCATTCCACTTATAGCCGCCCAATCCGAAGGAAAGGATGGGTCATAGAGGGGTGGAAGTGCCAAGACCGCTTGGGAGCTCCACCCATTCCCACAAGTGGACAAAGTGTTTTATAAAATTAGGACATGGTTGGGGAAAGCAAGTACAAGTCGTCAATGGGGAGAGTTGTGGTATACAACCTCTAGATTGGTATATGGCTTCAGGCGAACCCACCATGTCACTCCTCAGTTCACAATAGGTTGCATCATTGATAATCTATAAATGTGTTGCCATGCACTAATGCTAACCAATGTATACATATGCATGGGTGAAGGTTGTTCATGGTTTTGAGTGCAAGTTTGCCGAGTCCAAATTACCATCATCAAGGAGCTATTCATTGATAAGATGGAAGCCTTAACCCTAGTTAATAGAAATTGTAACCAATAGGTTAATTCTGGGGCTAATTGGGACAGGGGCCATTACACTATCTCAGACAACCCTCCTATGGGACATGGTCTTAATATGTGGACTACAAAGGTAAGATGTTGAGATGTTTTAGATGGAATAGAGCAATGCACAAAAGCAGCAAATGCAGCTGTTTTGAGAGCTCTCGAACAAAACAATGTGATTGGGATATTTAAAAGCAGTGAACCCCAAACTGAATTTTGTGTGGAGGAACAACGAGCAATTTATAGCTAAAAGAAAAGAGCTTGAGTAAGATCTAAACATGAAGGGTGTTTACTGATAGCCTGTAGAAGAAGCCTGGAGTAATTTATTCCTTAATAGCTGTCGGCTTTAGAAAATCACTGTGATTAGCAATGTTCTATATGTGATTGTATGCAAGGAGCGCTCAGGTGAGGCAGGTTGACAACATAAGGGAACACATTCTGTCTAGATTGAACTGTTTGCTTCGAGAATTGTCATCTAATCGAAGAGTTTTTGGATTGCTTGAGGTATCCATTCAATGAAAAATGTGATATCTAGTCGCAGCATCAAGAAGCGAAGAAGTTGTAAAACAGAGGTAGAGAAACTATACATCGAGGCTAGGGGATTGTTACATGGAGGAGCTCAATGGACACATTAGTTTTTGTACTAGTCTTTAGTAACGGCTGTTAGTGAAGTTTTCCATGTAGCTTCATATATTAGTTTTAGTGTATGTTTGTTTGATCTTGTTTTTATTGGTTTAATTTTCGGCTGTTCATTGTTTTACAAGTATCTTTGTATCTCCCTTTCTTTTTCATTTTTTTGTATGCGTGCTGGCCCTCAATACATCCCTCAATACTTCATCTGAAAAATAATAAAAGAACTTTGATACATTCTATGCCTTCCAAATTAAAAAGCGTCCAACAAATAAAAAGCTAAGCACCAAGAAAATGAGGAGTATATGAAGGGGCGAAAATTATGCTTTGCTGCAAAAATTGATCGATGAGCTAATCATTGCAGAGTTACCAGGTTTGAAATTTTTTATTATTCCAGATGTCCAAACAAAATTGGAAATCACTTCAAAAAATGGTCAGAAAATTTTGATTTAGAATTCTATACATATAAAACTTCATAACAATTTATGAGCAGAATCTTGAAAATAATATAATATAAAGACATACAGAAATGACAAAAGAGTGATATCTGTCCAGTCCGAAACTAGACAAATCTATCTCGTCCCAGATCATCTGGGCCAAACTGGATTTGGTAACACTGGAGTTTGGACCATTGGATTGTACACTCAACCATTAATCACAATGTGGGGTAATAAACCATTCAAGTTGAATAAATAAGGCTTTTGAGCACTACCTCTATGCCCCCTTTATTTCAACCCTTTTTTAAAAAATACAGGCAAAATAATGCCTAATCATCATAAGGGAAATGTTTAATCTATTGGTAAATTTTAGTATTTGTTACCCAACATGTCAAAATTAAAGGGCCTCTTAAATGCACATGCAAATCAAATTTATGGCTAACCTACCACATTCGTTGATATGTATTATCCAACAAAACAAACTTACAAAGATTGGTTATGGGATTCTGCTATACACATGCACAATTATGACCAATTTACTACATTCATTCATACACAAGAATTCTAATGTAGGATCCTTTCACTGAACCACATTTGAAAACAAATAGCACTCCATTGCGCTAGATCTTTATCGCATTCCTTGCATAATCAAACAAGCCATATATGGATATAACAACATGATTGGAGTAAATGGTCAAATTAAAAGCACAAGTAAACAGTTGCTTGCTTTCAAGTTATTAAATCACAGGGATGCAAATAATTTAGTCTACTTCTTCCAATTCTGGAAACAGCTAAACTTGACTAAGCTGCTTCTAGTAACTGCTTAACCTTAGTGATGTAATCCTCCATGGCAGTCTCCTGGGTCTTATCTGTAAATAACACCACCGCACAGTTTGAGCTTACAAAAAACAAAATATATTCAGCAGCCATACCAACCATAAAGATTAGAGAAAATTTTGATTAACATGTTTGAGCACAGGACACTGAAGAAACACAAAACAGATCTAACCTTCAACTGCCTTCCATGCATCCCACTTATACCTCTCCCTCAAGTTGAACATGCCTGGGCGAGCTGCAAAGAGATGTGGGTCTCATTAGCTGTCCGAAAACAGAACCTATTATGGTCAAGCATTATAAAAACAGGAATGAGATGAAGAGGTTTATTGGCATGTGTGTAAAATGTCTCATCTGCAAGGGTTACCCGTCTATACGACAACAGACTTGGGAGTTTCACAAAAACATGAACCAAGCAACAAAGCAAGAAGACCTCAATAGTTTTAATCAAATCTTAAAGATGTCAATGTGAGCTTGTACAGTCCATTTAATTAAAAGCACACCCAGATATTAAAAACAATTTGAAGGGTCCTGTCAAAGTTCCAGTGTGCATTTGACAGGCCTTGTAACATAACTCAATTTTCCATGAGCATTTTTAAATACTATTACACACTCACATCATAATATTTTCAGAAGATATGTGTAGGCATAGTAGCACAGAGCTATATTGGCAGGCATGAGTTTGGAAAGTTTCAAGATCATTGACAGGCAGAAGGTTAGGTGTCAAGAGAAGATCATTGACTACTATGACTAACTTCCTCCACCACCCCCCACCACCCCCCCCACAAAAAAGGGATAGATTTTCCTTCAGCAGAAAATTGTTTTGAAAAACATTTTTACAATTTTAGTAATATATGTCTAATCTTGTTGGGCTATTATGTGATTACCACTGTTTATGAAGGCCAACTTTAAGGTTGAAAAAACACAAAGATTTTCCTTTAGCGTGGGATTGTTCTCCATAAGGAAACTTTTTACAGCTTGAAGAACATATCTTTTGAAATTATCCAGGAAATACATCAAGAACATATCTTTTAAAAACTTATATGGTAAGAGCGTGAGGTTTTGTATGGACAAACAGCAATTATGCAATTAAGCTTTAGCTTTCCCGTGCTACAATTAGGCTTTATGAAAAGGTTATTGCCAACATAAAATGCAACCAAAATTGAGCAAATACAAAAGCATTTTATAACCTGCAACTTTGAAATAAAATGTATTTACTATTAACTCATAGCATATTCTGTTGATCAAAACATATTTGTACATCTACAGAGGCTAAAGCTGTGATTAGAGACCTAGTATACAAAATATAAGCTCCTTAAGAACCAAGAGACTCCTTGTTATCACTTCTAATATAAGTAATCCTCGCCATTCACAAGAAAATGTGTGGGCTAGAGAAACTAAAGCTTGGCTTAAATGATGGAATATAAAATATGACAATCTAAATCATTAATCAACAATGTTGATCAAATTAAATCTTATATCCCTATGAAGTTCAAAAAAAAAACCATGGAACATAAATGATATATCACAATAAAATGCGTAGGCTAGAGAAACTAAGGCTTGGCTTAGATAATGGAATATAAAATATGACAATCTAATCAACAATCTTGATAAAATCAAATCTTATATCCCTATGAAGTTCAGAAAAAACGCGGAACATAAATGATATTTTACTATTACAAGGAAGCTGAAACATAGCAAAGACTTTATTAATCCTATTTTGTGAGATCAAAACTTTTTAACATTGTGAGCTTCAAAAAGTAAAAAAATATTGCTAGAGTAAGGATTAATGCTTCCAACCTACACAATGAAACAATATATTGAACTAATTCAAAAACAACTGTGATACTGAAAATTTGAAGACAAACACTATTTCCTTAATAATGTGAAAAGAAAATTCACCCATTATCATTACTCCAATAATATTTAATAAATAATAGCTTACAAGAATTAAAATGACTTGGATACCTTCATTTCCACCAATATTCAAATATAGACATGATATTATAAGGAATTTGTTTATCTTAATTCTATTTCATCTGTATGCATACGAATGGCTAGTATCTTATACCTCATTTTCCTTTATTGGACATTCTAGACGTGATGAAATGGAAGAACAAAAAGAAAGATACAGATTGCAAAATTGTGACCAATCACAAAGACCACACTTCCACCCACGAAAAGTTATGTTAGTTGGAATCCCAATAAAAACAAGAGAAGCTCTAATTGTGCATTGTAAGCTCTAATTGTGCATTGTACAATGAAGTCAAAGGTCATGCTAAACTGTATATAATTAATGATACATTTCAATACATCCTATAGGCTAATTCAGTACATCCTATAAATTATCTTAGATATTTGTTATTTAAAATTTTATGGTTGTTGATACAAAAGCATCCTAAGGAAAAACATGATCCTGCATGTTTCAAACCACTCTACAGTCTTGTGAAACCATTTTGTTTGATTTTAAGAGGACCATGTTTGAAATCATTTTGAGCTAACCATGTTTGTACCTTTCTCGTATGGTCTCAAAATTGAGTACCTTTTATACATTCATACAATTTTCCAAGAGGAATCCAGTGTGCCATCAAATTGATAGTTCGTTGAGATATCTTCTATGCAATATCATGTTGAAATAGATAGTGTGGAATTGCAAAAAAGACGCCCTAAAAGACCACCACCACTTCATATACAAACCAAATCAAATTCTTTTGCAATCATATAACTTTTCAATTGAAATCCAATTACGCATTTAGAATCGATATTGATGAAGTATTTCCTAGGTAGATACCATGTTAAATTTTTGCTGCTCAGATGGTGCAACTGTATTGCAAGTTGAAACTCTAATTTTGGGCGATGTTAAGTCTTTTTCTGGGCACTTTGGGGTTCCGAAAACAGTTTTCTGCTAGGTGGCAGCATGCATATTGCTAGAAGAATTTCTTTAGGTGCTTTTGTCCTATTTTTAAGGCTACAATACCTGCAGCTACAGTACCTATTTCAAGTTGTTTTCTATTTTATTTTAGCCTGGGGCAGTTGGGTATATTTAGGTCATATTTTGGTGATTCAAAAAATAAAAATAAATATATCATGTGCACCTAATTAATGGGTTATTTATTAACCCTTGGTGTCACTATTTTTTCTATTGATAAAAAAACAGCAAAGAAGTGCTGCTGAGATTTTCCAGAATAACAGATTTATTTTTGTTGACAGCAATCATATATATTTTTAGGTTTCTTCTGAAAGGACAACAGACATCTTTTTAGTTTTCTGTTTTGTTTTATTTTTCCCTAGGCACACTGCAGACTTATTTTTAGGATTCTTTGGGATGAAGACATCAGCTAAAAACAAGACATTTGCTTTGATTTTGGATCTCCCAAGTTGGAGGTCTATATAAGACCCTAGGCACTCACTATTTTGTAATCAGAACTGCGGAACCAAAATTCAGAATAATAAAATATTCGGACAAAAAAAGTTATTGTATTATTGAATTTTTTTATTTGTTAACTTCTTTTACTTTCAGAAATTTATGTATGTAAGCTATAGCAATGTGAATTGTAGGTTTGATCAAAGTTTAAATGAGACAATTTATGTCAAAGCCTACAGGGCAGAATCTACATACCATGTGCTGAATTTTAACATGTTGAAGTAGAAAATATTGTATTGTGACAACAATACCTTGCCAATCTCATAACTTCTTCATATGAGCTCCAAATCAACCATGTTTTTTATTTTATGTGTCTTTCTGAAAAGGATCCAATGGTCTGTGTGGGATCAGATGCTTGGGAAAACAATTTAAAGGCATCACTCTCTATGCAGAAAATTGTGTGGCATCCCACAAGAAACACTATGTATGCAAAAAAAATTGCGGTATCACATAGGGTAACACCATTTGGACCAATTTAGGGTCCAACAACAACACCACTTTACTCCTAGAAGACATCACACGGTCAACATGATGGCTATCTTGGGGAATTGCAGAAGCAATACCATATTGAAAGCCTAAGTTTGAGAGGTCCAACACGTGTCAAGGTAATAATCATGACATGAGCTTTTCAGGAATTGACCTTTCCTACGATATGTTTCATGAATGTTTCGGCAAGTTAATTTCCAACTATATAGATATGCCACATGTTATGGAAAAAAAAAAAGGTAATCAATTTCAAATTATAGAGGGCCTTTCAGAATTTGTTAAAGAGTAGAGTAAGCAAAGTGAGGAAAGGATCCAAGGAAGTGCAGCCTGCAAAAGAGATAGCTAGAAATTCCAAAAATCAAGAGAGGTGGAGTGTGTGTTTGTAATTTGAGTTTGAAAATAAAGCATAGAAAATTGGTATGTTTGTAATTTGAAGTATAGAAAAGTGTTGTTTATGTATTTCTTTCAAGTGTTTAATTTCTTGGGTTTTTTGAGAAATTAACCAAGAATGCCATATTCTCCATTTTGAATGTTGCTTCTTTACATGTACTATAATCGGTCAAGTGCTTCATGGTTGTTCACCCACCCTTAGTTCTATTCACAACTTCAATTATATTCCAAAGCTTATAATATATGTTTGCTGCATTTTGGGAAAAGCTAGCAACTCAAAATCAACATATAATTTGAATGTCCAAACACACCCATGTGAATGTGCAAATGTGCTTTTTGAGTTTGATGAATTTTTAGATCAAGGGAAAGGTGAAAAAGTAAAGCAGAACTCTACAACTTGATGCTTACAAGTATTGCATTTCCCAACAGTTGCTTGCTTGTAAAGCCCATAGAGAATGAGCTTGTCAGCATCAGTGGTAGCTGGGGGTAAAGTCTTGGCCTTCTCTGCATGCTCCTCAAACTCTTCCTGCAATCATTGATTTAAGCACCCGACATGCAAACAAACCAGTAAAATAAAAGCCATCCAAGATAAAAATATTTCAAAAGAAGAAAACATAAGAGCCCCAACATTTTTTTTAAATATCTATTAATACTAATTGCTTTGCATTATTTTGAGAATGGGAAAGGAATTAACACTTGACTTGAAATATCATTTTGTTTTCCCTCTTTATGTTATTTCATCTAAAAGGCATTTGTTTCCAATGTTTATCGAAAACCATAGAGATCAAATCAAAGTATCCAAACCTCCAATCCATTTCATGATTCACTTTAGATTCGCAAGCTTAATTGCACTAAACAGTAAACAATATAAATAATAAAGCTGAGCTCATTGGCAAGCATTTAAATGAATGTCTGATATTTGCAATAATAACATTTAAGAAAGCCATCGACACTGACACTAAAACTTATGTGTACAGGCATAAATTTTCTCAAATCCAAAAAGACATATGAAAGATTCAGGGATGCTAAGATTGCCAGAAAGTCAGAGGCCAGTGCTATACACTTAAAAATTAAAACAAGGACAAGCATCATTCCGTTGAGCTCTTACATTTCCAAATAAATTTCACATCCCAATGGATTAAGCAAGAATCCAGTTAAATTTTTGAAGACGACCTGTGTTCACAAAGGAAAGAACCACAATCGCAAACATTGAATTGAAATATTTTACCAGCATAGCTTCACAGAATCATGTGGCGACAGACTTTTAAAAACAAAGTGGGCTTTTATTTCAGTTAACAAGCCAGCCTAATTATAAGATCAAGGTAGTGACTGCAATAATAAGCCTACTAAATCTACTGATATAGAGTCACTCAATCTTTGGTAAAACAATACATGAATTACTTGATATGGACCTTAAAATTTGAAAGTATAGAATAAAATATGGAAAAGCAATACAATAGCCTAACAATATCTTGTTATTTTAATCAGCCCATGTTTCTTACTGTAGCAGAGATAAAATCAAATAAATGCCCAAGACATCTTGGATTGTGATTCAAGTTGTGGAATTGCAAGGGGACTCGCCCCCAATTAGCTCTTCTTTACATCAAGTCTTTATTGGGGAAAACACTTCCTTTAAATAAGATTATGGCAGTAACAATTGAGGCAACAATAAACAATGGGCTAATACATATTTGACAATTGAAAATGTGTTGTTGAAGGCAAGAAAGGAGAGTCCAATCTTAGATTTAGATCCAAAAGAATTGTAAGAAAATTTATCAATCTTAGCTACTTGAGGGACAACTTCATGGATTCCCTGGAATCCAACCATTCCTTGACAACCTATGTGTGGCCAAAGAGGATTTGGAAATCACAAAGAGAATATGATCTTCCATCATGTCCTTTGGACACTTTCTTCCCATTCTTGCCAATGATCATTGTAGAGAAGGGAGCTTCCAAGGTAGTCCTTGTTTTTTCAAAATATGGTTATGTTCATGGTGTTTTGGCAACAAGGTATGAAACCCTTAAAATAGAATGCACACCAAATCCCCTTATTTGGATCATGGCTATATATGCTTTGCAGTTCAAGAAGGTTGGAAATCTAATTGGTCAATTTGTATGCATTTTTAAGGTGTCTACGCATATAATATTGCTAGCTATGCTAGGATGTGCGTCAACTTGTATGCACTTCTAAGGTAACTATTGCTTATAATCTTGCTAAACATGCCAAGATGTGCAATAGTGCACCTAACAATATTGCTTATAATCTTGTATGCACTTCTAGGGCCTTCTCCCAAGGATAATCACATGCACACCAAATCCCCTTATTTGGATCAAGGCTATATGCTTTGCAGTTCAAGAAGGTTGGAAATCTAATTGGTCACTTTGTATGCATTTTTAAGGTGTCTACACTTATGATATTGCTAGCTATACTAGAATATGTGTCAACTTATATGCACTTCTAAGGTGACTATTGCTTATAATCTTGCTAACAATGCCAAGATGTGCAATGGCACACCTCAGGGGGCTTCTCCCAAGGATAATCACATGTTGCTCTGAAGATTTGGAATGATTAAAAGAACTAGATGATAAGTTTTTATTGTTTCATTGTAGACTGTCATAAACATGCTCGTCTTGTTAGAGAATGTCCTCTAGTCCCAAAATGAAGGGTTGATTCAAAAACAAACTCAAAAAAATAGCTGAAACAAAGGCCTTTCACAAGCCAGAGAAGAAATTCACTACAAGTTCCTTAGTCTCATAAGGAAAAATGAAGATTTCAAATAAACTATGGAAGGTCAACAAGGAAGAGAGAATAGGAAGCAAGGCTAAAATGTGTGACACAATCAAAAGGTGGAGGAGGTTTCAGATCATAAGCATTAGAAGGAAGTGGATAACAATAGGCTCCAAGATATCAAAGTATAAGAGGAAACCATGGCATGCCATTAAGGATCAACAAGGGCAGCAAAATTCAAAACCTGAACGATTTGATTCAAACACATTGGAAAGTAAACATCCATTCAGAGTGAAAAAATAACAAGCAAAGAAGAGGAAACATTTATGAATGATAATAAAAAATTCATAACAAGTGAAAGATAACAAGCAAAGAAAAGGAAGCATTTGTGGAAAAAATTGAAAAAATATCCATGAAGAGTGAAAAAATAACAAGCAAAGAAGAGGAAAAACTTATGAAAAAAATTGCAAGCAAACCTGACTCAACAAATTCAAGGTGCCAAGGAACAACGAAGGTATTAGAAAATGTATCCAAGTTTTCGATGTTAAAGATGAAGATTTATCTGCACCCAAGCAAGTTAGAACTTGTACATATGGGAAAAGCTTGCATGTATATCAACAAGCAAGGACCATGTTTGTGTGAACTAGAAAAGAGTGCATACATAGGTAAACGCAAAGAACATGCTTGCATGCATTATAAAAAAACCAAGCATAAGAAAAAGAAGAGACCATGTTTTCTATTTACCGGTTGGACGAGGTCCAATTTTCAGATGGATAAGCAGGATAATGTCTCTTTTTTATATATTAAATTTATTAACCTTGTCATTTTTTCTGATTTGACACAAATTAATTTGATGAAACATATTCAGTACAGTGTGCCCTTTTTGATATAAAATTTATTACATTATAAAAATATATTTATTTTGTTTACCTTCCCAACACAATTGCTGGATTATTGAGATAAGGGTAGTTAAAGACTTCATGGGCTCCAATTCCATACCATACTAACCACCTTTACTTCTTCGAGATTTGTAAGGCAAGCCCACCGGGAATAAAATCCAGGAACTCAATCTAGCAAGCACAACTAACTCACCAATTGATCTGGCCAAACAAACTTAATATCTCTTACAGTTATGGGTACTTCGGAAATCGAGCCACCACTCAAACCTGTGACAGCCATTGTAAATACCCTAAGATTTATCGCTGGCTCACAGCCCTCAGGCCAGTTGGTTCTGATTACTAGTGTGAACATTTACCTAAGAATTCATTAGATGAATGCATCTATTAAAAGCTCACACACATTCATTATTATCAATTTAAGTCTCCCCTGTTTTTTCATCACCAAGACTCTAAGATGGGGTTGCAGGCTTGCAGTCTTCAGAAGCTAATTGAACCTTCATGAGCAGCAGGCTAGCTTTGCTTTGGCACCCTCCCAAGACGTGCCAAAATAGCAGCTTTGAAAGAGAATATAATGATTGCAAATGGATTTTCGTCTCACGCGGTTGTCTAAAAGAGTGCCCTACAAATGTACTTGCATTCCACTCATTCATACAAATCATAGTTGATAAACATCAACTTTCTCAGCAAATGCATGAACTGAGATAAAAGATTCAAGGTCTGTAAAAATAGGAGCTTGGGAACAGGACATGGAAACCCACTTGAAAATAATGAGAGCATTAAATTGTCGGAGAAACGGAAAAAAAAACAGATCTTTCCATGCAAATCTTATATAAATACTGAAAACAAGTGAAATGGCAAAAAATTTACTTCTCTGGCACTACAAACATTAAGATCGGCAATTTCTACAATCTTAAGCTTCAAATTGAATCAAAGAATCGTAAGCGAATAGGAATAATGTTGCAAATTTTTTTGAGAAAAGCAGGGTAACATACTTTAAGAGCCATGGCTCCGATCTGCTTCTCCTGGCGCACAGAATATACAAGTATAATGATCGACGAGAGAGGAGGAGTAACTGGTGATATAAATCAATGTGGCGAGAGAATTATTTATAGGCAATCAATGCAAACCACATGCTACCTATATGCGTGTTTTCCTTTCCAGCATGGCCACGCCATATCATTGGATATATCGGACGGACTTCGCTTTCCCAGTCACTGTCACTTTTTTTTGTTTTTTGTTTTTTGTTTATCTTGTTTTCGAATTGCAATTTATTTCCAGTTGCGTGGTCCAATAAAATGTCGATGGATTTTCTGAGAATATTATAGTTGTTGTCTGCCATAAATATTTTAGCTTTTCATGGACCAAACGCACCTACTTTTCTCTCAATGAAGTCTTGCTACACAAAATCAAGATTTATTGCTCTATTTTCATTACCTACCTATAAAAACTACGGCATTTGTTCACTAACTATGATAGTTTGTTACCAATCTACTTTATTGGTTCCTGCCTCAGCCAATACTTATGCATCCCTTATATCTTAAATAATAAATAAATGAATCAATGGAATCCTAGAATTAAAGTCTTTTGACTTTTTATATTATTTATATTTTATAGAATTTTAACTATTTTATTTTGATTATAAAAATTTAATAGTGTAAATTTATTTTTACGTTATGAGACAATACTATTGTAATTAATGACAATTAATTATTAATTAAAAAATTAGAAGTTATTTTCTACTTAATCTGAAGTAGAGATGGAAGATTTATAATTTAAAAAAATATTGAAACTAAAAATCATAAATTTGTTAGGCTTTTTATTTTTTAAATTTAGATGTTAAAAGTTTATCTTTTATATTTTTCAAAATATAATAAATATTTTTTTTTAACGATTTTATATTTATTACATATTGTAAAATTTTGATTTTTTTTTCAGAAATATTTATTTTTATAAAGTAGTTATGCAAGATTTATAACTTCGTAATTTTTTGAAACTTTTTATCTAACTTTTAAGTGTTAAAGAATCAATTTATAAGAATGAAAAGAATTTTTAGTTTTCTTTAGAACATTTTTTTGGGTGTTTTAATAGTTGTTTTTTGGGAATGTTCCATAAATAAAATTATATATATAGTTTTTTATATATAATATGGTGTTAATATTTTGATGTATTTTGATGTTATAGTGGTGAAAATTGTTTTCAATTTATTTTGACTAGTAAGAAATGATATTTCTAATTTATATCAGTGAATAAAAATGATAATAATATAATTTTAAAATAATAATAATTAAGGATTAAATTTATTCCCATTTAGTCGATAGGCTACATATAGTGTGAAATTTGAGAGTCTCACATGCAAATCTCTTGAGTCATCGAAAAACAAGTTTTAGTTACTATTTAATGGTAAACGGGATACCATTTAATGGTAAAAGCCTCCCAAATCAAAATCTCACTTATCACATAAATAAATATTGTTTTTTCAGTTTATTTCCATTTGTAATGTTTTTTATTGGCAACTTTATTTTTTTCATTTGTATTGCTTTATATTTTAAATATGCAAATATTTCAAAATCAAACAATATTTAATTAGTGATAAGAGATTTCCACAATCCATGAAGATTATTGTTGAGTGTTTCTGGCTTAGATTGTGTTGCATTTTATTGTTTTGATGCAAAAAAAATGCAACACAATCTAAGCTAGAAACACTCAACAATAATATTTAATTTCTTTAGAGAAAAAATCTAGATTTGTTTGAGCTTATTTCATTACATTATTTAAATCCAGTACATACAACTAGAATATAAAAAAAATCTAGATTTGTCTAAGCTTATTTCATTTACATTATTTAAATCCATACATACAACTAGAATTTGCAAGACATTGCATCCACACACATCCATGCACTATGTACTTTCTAAAATATTAGCATACATATAGTTTTTTATCGGCATAATCCTTGAACATCCTTTAGATGCAAGTGCTAATAATTATTATAATACATATTAAGTTGCAATTATAATTATATCGATTTTTTAATTAAATAAAGATTAGAATTATAATTAATTACAATATATATTAACAGTTATGAGAAACAAATTGAAATTCAACTATGTTATTCAATACTAAAAATGTATGTACTCACCCTAATTTGTTTATAGGGTTGTGGGCCAATAAATGTAATTTCTTAATCATATTTGAATCAATTTTAATTTATTGAAAAGGTGAAATAGAGAAAACATAAGAGATTGTGATTAAAACAATGGATAATGAATAATTATATTTTTCAATCGATTGTATGTTTATTTGCTTCATAGATTTCTCAAGAAATATTATATTTGTAAATTCTAATATCTTTCATTATTCTAAAATTAAATGCATTTGTGTGGAAATATAATTATTAAATTGCATCATATTTGGAGTTTTAATTCTCATTTGACATTGTCTTTCTTTGATTAATATTTGCAACATAATTCTAACTTTGGTTGAATTAAGTTTTTTTATTTTAATTTTTAAATATAATTTAGAAGCAAAACCTTGAAAGTGGTTCAACAATTTCATCTCTAATATTTCAAGTGATTTAATAAAATTTCATTAGATTAGTGGTGATAGTAAATTGGTTATTCTAACAACAATACTTTTATTCTAACAACAATACTTTAAACCAACTAACATACTGCATGGAATCAAATACAATGTGTCACTTGTTTTTAAATATTTTGTATTACAATGTTTAAATAACTAAAAATGATTTAGGAGTATGTAGGGTTAAAGAGTAATATTTTTCAATAAATGTGTGTTTTTTTGTTTGTAGATACCTAAAATTGGTCTAGACCTGCGAGTGCACATTTGACATAATTTTATATTCATGGTCATGATTAAATAATGTCAATTATTTAATTAACCTTTCTAACATGTATTTCCTTTATTAATTAAATATCATTTTTTAATTAATTCACTAATTCATAAAACCCTCTATTCAACTTGATTAATTAAATAAATCACATTTATTTAATTATGTCACTAACTTATTAAATCATTTTCATAATTAAATAATTTATTATTTAATTACCCCCCCTTTTATCATATGTCAACTATAATTAAATATCTTTATTTAATTATTCATTTAACCCCCTTTTCAACTATAATTAAATATTTATTATTTAATTATTCAATTCCACCCTTTTTGAAAGTCAAATTAAATAAATTATCTTTATTTATTTAATTAAATTTTCTATTTTTGAATGTTGAATTAAATTAACATTTAATTCATATGTAATTATTTATGTCACATTTCTCTGTCAATCAGTTATTTAATCGGTCACTTACCTTCTAACTCAAGATCTATTTTTAGTTCTTCAGTTATCTCTGAATTCAACTATTGATCATCTTTGCAGGAAGACTCTCTGTCACAACTAGTCAATTAACTAGTTCCAACTCATATTTATGATCTGTTTTATTAATTAAATATCTTTATTTAATTAATTAACTCAAGTTTGCATTCGAATGCATTATTCTTCAACTTCTAACTCTGTCTTTGACATTCAAAGTCTATTTCTTCTATTTTCGAAGATTCTTAACTAAAGATTAAGATATTGTTCTATCTACAGTCTTTTCTCAACTCGTGTTCTAACTCGTGTTCTAACTCACGTTCTATCTAACACATAACTCACATTGCATGGCATTCATCAATCTCATTCGTTGATCTCTCTTTCAATCTGAGTCGATTGTTTGAAAACCCAAAATCTATAAAATGGCTTGTCATTATCATTATTCCTCCTCCCGAAATCACATACTTTTGAGAAGAGATTCAGCTTCGATATTTTGCTTAGACACTCGACAAAGCTATACTTGCATTCAAACACAAAAATATGAGGGCAAGAATACTGAAAAGGCCAAATGGAGAAGAACAATCAAGATAATTCGAAGGGATGAACGCATATTCGGTGAGATCATTTTGGTTTTATTAGTTTAGTTTATTTTCTTGTTCTTTGTTGTTAGATTTTAGATTATTGTTTAGATTAGGATTTAACTTTGTTATTCTAGTTTGTAGAAAAATCGCATAATGTCGTAAGCATCCCTCTGTTTGCCCGAATCGCAAGCATCGAGAGGCAATGACATAGACCAAGTCTAGACAGAAGCCGAATCTCTGTAGAAGTCAAACGATCTTTGAGATCGAATGTATCCAATTGTGACTCCCGCATATAAATAGGATCTAGGACCACCTGCATTAAAACCATGATGTCGAGAATTTTCATGTTTTCCAATCAAAAATTTTACCAGTCCAATGCGGCTCACATTCACAAATGCGGTGCATTTTTGCAAATGTGTTGCACAAAGCCTCACATGCGGTGCACATTACATATGCATCGCATATTTTCCATTGCCCCTATCAACCTACTGCACATGCAGCTCATTAAACCACATGCAGTGCATTTTCGCAGATGCGGTGCAGTTTCATCAACCTACCTATCTACAACATATGTGTTTCAAAAATGCATATGCGGTTCACTAATACACATGTGTCTATTCCTAGTGCAAATGTGTTGCATAAATACACATGCGGTGCATTATGTTTCAAATGTGATCATTCCCTAACCCGCTTAATCTAGCCTAAACGTGTTTTTGCAAATGCGTCGTTTCGCAATCAGATGTGGCGAATACGACGGCATATGTGTCATTTACGATGCACCGCATTTGCATAATTACTTTTATAACGCCTAAAAATACGTGCAAAATAAACTTTAACAAGCTCGTTTTCGGGTACATACCGGTGGTCCTGCGTTGGCTGGCCTCCTGAACGTCCGGATCCGATAACCTCGATGTGCAGTGTACAGAATAGGTTCCATTTCGTCAGCCAGTCAGAGCAAAAACTCCTCTTTTTCTATCTCCTCTGGGTGCAAGTGAATTAGGTTTAGCCCTAATTTCTATTTATAGGTGGGTTTCAAATATCATTTTTTCTAACCTAATCTATTGGCCGCATAATATTTTAACTTCAAACAACCCGTATTCGTCTGTATTACCTCCAAATTCATTTCCGTCAACTCCATGGCATTTTTGACTATCAAATTGACTTATCAGGAATTTTTTATTATTTTTTTTGAAACTTTTCAAAAATTGTCAATTTTCTCGAGGGGGCATACATTACCCTGTTTCATGCTGAGGCACGACCTGGGCATATTTTCTTTGACACAAGGCCTAAACAACATTGTATCAAAGAGGGGCAAGTTGTAAATACCTAAAATTGGTCTAGGTCTGCGAGTACACATTTGACATAATTTTATATTCATCCATGGTCATGATTAAATAATGTCAATTATTTAATTAACCTTTCTAACACATATTTCCTCTATTAATTAAATATCCCTTTTTGATTAATTCACTAATTCATAAAGGGCCCTTTATTCAACTTGATTAATTAAATAAATCACATTTAGTTAATTATGTCGCTAACTTATTAAATCCTCTTTCATAATTAAATAATTTATTATTTAATTAACCCCCCCCTTTTATCATATGTCAACTATAATTAAATATCTTTATTTAATTATTCATTTAACCCCCTTTTCAACTATAATTAAATATTTATTATTTAATTATTCAATTCCACCCTTTTCGAAAGTCAAATTAAATAAATTATCTTTATTTATTTAATTAAATCTTCTATTTTCGAATGTTGAATTAAATTAACATTTAATTATTTATGTCACATTTCTCTGTCAATCAGTTATCTAATCGTCCACTTACCTTCTGACTCGAGATCTAATTTCAGTTCTTCAATTATCTCTAAATTCAACTGCTGATCATCTCTGTAGGAAGACTCTCTGTCACAACTAGTCGATTAACTAGTTCCAACTCATGTGCATGACCTGTTTTATTAATTAAATATCTTTATTTAATTAATTAACTCAAGTTTGCATTCGAATGCATTATTCTTCAACTTCTAACTTTTTCTTTGACATTCAAAGTCAGTTTCTTCTATTTTTGAAGATTCTTAACTGAAGATTAAGATATTGTTCTATCTGTAGTCTTTTTTGAACTCGTGTTCTAACTCACGTTCTATCTAACACAGAACTCACATTGCATGACATTCATCAATCTCATCTATAGATCTCTCTTTCAATCTGAGTCGATCGTTCAAAAATTCATAATCTATAAAATGGCTTGTCATTATCATTATTCCTCCTCTCGAAATCACATACTTTTGAGAAGAGATTCAACTTCGATATTTTGCTTAGACACTCGACAAAGCTATACTTGCATTCAAACACAAAAATCTAAGGGCAAGAATACTGAAAAGGAAAAATGGAGAAGAACAATCAAGATAATTCGAAGGGATGAACGCATATTCGGTGAGATCATTTTGGTTTTATTAGTTTAGTTTATTTCCTCATTCTTTGTTGTTAGATTTTAGATTATTGTTTAGATTAGGATTTAAATTTGTTATTCTAGTTTGCAGAAAAATCTATCATGTTACATTGTTCATTATCATTTGTAAGTATTTTGTATGAGCTTTTCTTTATCATTTATAATGGTTATAATTATGATATTGAAATGAAGAAAAAGTGAGACCCTAGGATTTGAATCTAGGGTTTTGGCACTTTTTCTTATGGGGATTACATTTAGAATTTGAGGTAGTGAGGGTTTGATGGATTTGGACAAGGTATAAGACTGACTTACAACCTGAAAGTTGAATCAACTTTCCCTTGACCAAACTTGGAATGTATTTTCAAATAAAATATAATGATTTAACTAGTTTAATGATGCAAATAACTATTCTAATGAAAAAATAGCAAATCCAGAAAGATAAGCAAATTCAAACTTCAAAAATAGACTGAGTAGAGTCTTGTGCACCTGTGATATAATCTTGAAGCTATTTTTTTTAGGACCAATTCACCTTGGGCAACTATGTCCTAGTGGATGAATCCCATATTTGATTTTATAGTCCTTTGGAGCCAAATCAGAGTCTTCTTTTCCCAAGTGTTACACTATCGGATCTTTGTTGGGTGCTAAGATAACTAAGTTTTCATATGTTGTCAAGGTGTAGGGTTTGAATACAAAAATGAATAATTGACCTTCAAGACTCTCTCAATCTCCTTCATATCTAAAACCTGCACATTCAAAGAGAAAAGGGTTGTTCCATATAGGGGCTTGTCTCAGTTAAACCTCATGTTGGTGTTTCCACCTCCACAATGGCAATGCTAATGAAAGAAAGCTTATCATTTTGAGGGATAGAGGCTAAATGATAAATGAATAATGAATAATGAATAAAAAATGGACTACAACTCACCACTCAAAAATGACTTCCTTGAAGGACTGAAGTCATGCACATCTCCTCGAATCTTGATTTTTGTTTTCTTGATTTTTCTTAAAGACATATAAGGGTTAGAACTCATAAACAAAATGATAGCATAAACATGAACAAACTCAAATAAAATTTAACATGATGCTTTGATATTGAATTTTTGCAATAAATTTGCTCTTGATTGCTCTTGACTTGCTTGATAATTACTTGATCACCAAATTTGCCAATAATTTCTACTTAGTTTTCAAATGGTGAAATGACTAGGTATTTATATGCAATTATTAGGCAGTTTTCCAAAAATTAAAATCGTGATAAC
Source organism: Sequoiadendron giganteum (assembly GCA_007115665.2). Lineage (NCBI taxonomy): Eukaryota > Viridiplantae > Streptophyta > Pinopsida > Cupressales > Cupressaceae > Sequoiadendron > Sequoiadendron giganteum. The sequence goes on from CM021105.1 coordinate 305,245,474, forward strand.
CAACATTTGAAATTTAAAATTTAAATAATAAAATGTTGACTTTGAAATATTAAATTTTGGAGGCAAAAAAGAGGACCAAGTTGCCTAGGGCGACTTAGTCCTATCCCTATTTGATGAGATGTAAGGTATTGAGGAAAAAATATTAATTTTTTGGATTGTTCTATATGGGTTTTATTAATAATTGTTCAACTAGGCTATAAATGCATAATTTAGGAAATTAGGTCCATACACTTAGGGGGAGAAAAAAATAGTGTGAAATTTTCAAGGGCGACAATTTATGATGCTACATTTATCCCCCACTTTAGTGAGAGGATGAACTTACGCTTAGTCACACTAAGTATAAAATATGTCAAGAGGGGTTCAATTGTCCAAACATTGAAGAGGTAATATGGCAATGAATCTAGGGGGATATGCAAGCCCCAAGATTCAAGATCCCATGATAAAACAACACAAGGACAAAGGAACACACATGTGAAGTGAAATGCAACATGGAAAACATGAATCATGCACAATGAAGACACATGACATAATGTGATGCAAACATAACATGAACATAAATCAAAGCACAAACATAATGGAAACATGATGTAAACACATAACATATAATTAATCACAAAACAAAAACACACAGTTAGTATTAAAAGGATTCAAGTCGGTAAGGAAAAGAGACCTTAGTCTTAAATTTGTCTCAAATACCTAACGATATCCATCAAATGTGTTATCTAGACAAAATAATGCCCTTGTGAGGATGTGAAATCACTCATGAGCTACATGGATGTAGCAAGTCGTGTTATGCCAAATCCATGAACTATCTTGCCAAATTATAACGTCCAAAGGGACGAACAAGACTCACCTAAGAAGGTGCATAAACATCCAAGGGAGCAAACAAGACTCACCTAAGAAGGTGCATAAACATCCAAGGGGACGAACAAGAATCACCTTAGAAGGTGCTTAAATTTCCAAGGGGATGAACAAGACTCACCTCAGAAGGTGCATAAACGTCCAAGGGGATGAACAAGACTTGCCTAAGAAGGTGCATAAAAATCCAAGGAGACGAATTGATAGCCACACTTGCCTCAAGGGGCGTTATAAACAACACTACCACTAAAGGGGTATGTCAATAATTAAAACCTCACAATACGTGTATGAAATGGATAGGGGTAAAACATGCCCCCCCTTGAAATGTCAATATACTTTCTATGTTGGTATTTTAAGGAGAAAAGAATGTCACCTTCAAAACTAGTTATCCTTGTCCCCTAAGTGTAGAAACAAGGATAACATGCAAGAGACTATCGTGTTGCTTTCATGGAAAATACATTCCACCTAAGATTGTACCATCATGAATGACAATGATTGAACACATAAAGCTACAAATGCCACAAAGTGAGGAGTAACACCATAGACTTGCCTCAAGGGGCGTTATAAACAACACTACCACTAAAGGGGTATGTCAATAATTAAAACCTCACAATACGTGTATGAAATGGATAGGGGTAAAACATGCCCCCCCTTGAAATTTCAATATACTTTCTATGTTGGTATTTTAAGGAGAAAAGAATGTCACCTTCAAAACTAGTTATCCTTGTCCCCTAACTGTAGAAACAAGGATAACATGCAAGAGACTATTGTGTTGCTTTCATGGAAAATACGTTCCACCTAAGATTGTACCATCATGAATGACAATGATTGAACACATAAAGCTACAAATGCCACAAAGTGAGGAGTAACACCATAGAATAAAGATGATTATTGTTTAGAATGATTAAGTGCATCAAAACATGGAAGAGCACCACAATCCTTAAGTTGTATTTTATTACTCAAGACCTAACACTCGTTGGTAGAATGACCATGCACTTGATGATATGCAAAAAATGAGTTTTTGTTATTAGTTTTCTTTCACATTTTGGGAGGAAGAGTAATCAAGCGGGCTTTGAGAAGCCTTGAGAAGATATGCTCTTGCTCAATAGTAGAAGACATTCCTTTCCTTTGTGTATAAAATCTTGCTTTCTTACCACAAGTTGTCATACACACAATAAATGATAAAGCATTAGATGAAGATGGGGACAAAGGTTGGAAACCTAGACCCTGATTAGAAAAGTACAATATAGGCTTCACTTGATCCCTAGCATTTTGTTCCATGTTTTCATTATATCCATGTTTAGAAATAATTTTTATCCAATCCCATAACATTATTCCAAATTAGATGAAGAAATTGTATCCACACGCTCTTGAGAAAAACTACCTTTTTCATGAGCACAAATCCTTCTTAAGTTTTTCAAAGTTAGTCATCTTCCACTCATTAGGGATGAGATTTGACCAGCCCCTGTCACCATCATGGGGTGATGTTTTTGAATCTGTTGATGTAGAACAAGATAGGACATAAGATTCTTTAGGTTTAGAATGTGAGATTTTGTACACTCCCATAAAGGAGGGTGTAAAATATAATAAACTCCAATCATGATCTAAGATTTTTGTTCTAGATGGAATACAATCAGAATTATCATCAATTTGTATAGGTTCTTTGGAATTTGATGACAAGATTCTAGACTCCCCTTTGAAACAAGGTGTAAAATCTAACAGCCCCTAATCATCATCCAAAGATTTCATCATGGGTAAAACACATTCTTATTTGTGTTTGACATGTATGGGTTCTACTTTTGAAGTTAGAATCAAAGGATCAAGAGAATTGGAAGTATTATGATTGACTTTGGCTTGTAAATTATAACTATTTTCATCGATTTTAATTGTGTGTATCTTGTAATTATATTCATACTTCATCTCACGATGGAGAGTAGACAAGAATCCTTCATGGCATGAATCCATGGTCTACCTAGGAGAATAATGTATGAGAGGTCTTGGCATGACATGGACAAGCATTTGTAAAATGGAAGGTCCTCCCCTAATGGGTAGCGTGATCACTCCTAATGGTTGATTACTAACATTATCAAAGCCATGAATATTAGCATCATTAGGTTCTATAAGATTCTTGTTCACACCAATTTTATCTAGAAGATCGATGTTGAAAACATTAAGATCTGATCCATTATCTATGAGAGTATGCTTAACCCAACTTTTTTAATGACCGCCATTATCATCAAAGCTTCATTTTTGTTTTGGATTTGAAGTAAAGTTAATTTATGTTGAGGGAATATAATACCCAAATTTTTCACTTGCATACAATCAAATGAGGCTACTACATCATTTGGTTTATCTGAAGTTGGAACATCAATCCTTTGCAAAGCCTCTTGGAGCATCATGTGGTATGTAGGTGATGTTTGAATCAAATCCCAGAGGGAGATTTTGGCTGGAGTATTATGAAGTTGCTCAACAAGATCATATTCTTTACCACTACGCTGAGGAATAATACGTGTGTGTAGAAGGTATGGTTGGGGCAATGGGATGAATGTTGGTGTTTGTTTTTCTTGCTTGTTATTTCTAGTGTTATGTGTGTGAGAAAATATGTGATAACTTGGTTGTTGCGACACATGATTACTAGTGAGTTGTTTTGAAAATTTTAGGATATGGCCAAGAGGTTTAGGAGGTCCTATAATGAGAGGTGATTTAGGAGGTCCAATAATTAGAGGATTCTTGGGAGCTCCAATTATTAAAGGAGATCTAATTGTCAATTTTGTGTTCATAACCTCAACTAAGTTATATAGTTGTTGGTGATCTTCTATCGATGGGGGATCTAATGTCACCTTAACATCTTCATCTATGTAATCCATCTTACTATGTTTTTAAATAAATGTATCAATGATTTCATCTTCTTGTGCCACAATATATTCCCAAGTAGGAGAAGTATTTGGAGAGAAATAAGCAATATTCTCATGACACTCAATGATTGGATCCTCTAACACCAAGATACTTTCTTCACAAGTAGGTGAGATATCAAGAGAAGAACAACTATTATTGTCATGATTGCCATGAGTGTCCATGATTGCATCCTCTTGAACCAACACATTCTCAAAAGTAGGGGATATGATGGGAGATATATGAAGATTAGGCAAAGTGATATTAATAAATGTGCCAATGATTTCATTCTCTTGTGCCAAGATACTCTCACAATTAGGAGAGATATTAGGGGAAGAGCTAACATGATTGTCATGAGTATTAATGATTGCATTTGTTATAATATTAGAAACCTTATTGGATGATCTAGGTGAGATGAAGTCCCCAAGGGCATCACCTAACATATCAAATTCATCTCAACTAAAGGGCTTGGTAGGTACATAATGCATCTATAGAAAGAGATCTAACATGATCAGATTACTATGATTTCTCTAAGATTGAGCATTAAATTTCACTTTCAATTTATGTTTATGTGTGTTAAGACAAACTAGGACTGAAAACATACTCACAAATTTTTTACAAACATAGATCTGGAAATAAAAGTCCAAATTTGCAAACTGACAAAAAATATGAATCTGCTCCTAAAATTTGAGACAATTTTACCAAGACTAGGTCACCTAGGGTGATTTGTCTTGCACGATTTTTTACAAAATTCAAAGTTTGAGTATTTGTAGTACTATTTAATTATTTTTTCTCTATGTGTACAAGTATGATAGTGAATATTTTTCCATAATTTTCTCAGTTTATGATTATGTAATTCACAATGCAAGTGTGCAATAACTTGTTAAATGTTCAAGCAATAAAAGACACTTCCAAATATAATTTCCAAATCTAACCCATGCAAGAATTGAATGATTCCAATATGCCAAAATCTAAAAATTATGATGTTGATTCCTTTTTGAAACAAAATAATGTAATTTTTTAGTTTTTGACCTATATGCAAGATGCCTAAATGAATGTGTTGTATTCAAAACAATTTTTTTGCTTCATTAAGGCATTTTGATTAAAATGATCTAAACCTTGTAAAATTGTTGTCAAAGGTTAGTTTTTGGGCAAACGAAGTAGGAATTTTTGTGGGTTTATTATCTGGAAGATACTGGAAAATTTTGAAAATTAGGGTTCTTAGACCCCTATTTTTAGGAAAAACCCTATAAAATAGGATTTTGTCAGAATTGTCTGAAAAATATTTTGATTGGCTTATTTCACTTCATGATCATAGTGGTGAAGTCAGAATCAAGAAAAATTTAGTTTAAGTTTGGTGGGTTGTTTTCATTTTTTCAGGAGAAAAGTTAGGACCTCTGAGGTCAACAATGGTGGATGGCCAAATACCAGGTGCTGAAATCTAAGCTTGAAATGCTCCAGTGAAGATTATATGGTGAGATATGTTCAAAATGATGCTTTGGAGGGGTTTAAAGTGGTGAAAATCATCGAATTTTTTCTAACTCTAGAAATAAAGGAGCATCTACTAGCCAGGGGCGCCCTAGGTTTCAGAGGCTCGAATTATCTTTTTGAGGTTTGTCACTTCCAAGAAGACTTCTCCAGAATCTTGTTAGCTTCACGATGAGCCTACTAGCCAGTTCAAAAGATATGTCTAGCACCTGAAATTGAAGATTGAACGAAAAATGAGGGAGATGAAAATTAGTCAAATTTTGACTCATTGGAGTAGAAAAGCACCCCTGGAGGCCAGGGGTGCCCAAAATTTTGAGGTACCAGGTGTAAATTTTTTGACAAATGACCTCCAAGATGTTTATCTCAGACTTGATCAGACTTCGCAATGAGTCTGTTAGCGGATGAGTCTAAGTTGCCAAACTGTCAAAATCAAGGGTTAAACAGAAGGATAAAAGTCATTGTCAAATATTAGTTTAGAGCACAAAAGTGCCCTTGGAGGCCAGGGGTACCTAGGTTTTTGAGCCCTAAAATGCAGTGGTTAGGGTTTACTCAACTATTTGTTCTGTGCAGAATTCTTCCAGCTTTCCATTGCATATCTCAGTCTGATCATAAGACTTGTCAGTAGTTGGTAGTCGGAGATTGAATGAAGAATCAACAAGTTTAAAAAATGACTGTTTTGAAATAAAAGTGCCCCTGTAGGCCAGAGGCACCCAAGAGTTTCACCTGTCAAATGAGGTTTTTAGGGATTATGCTCTCCAAAAGATCATGTTCAAAATTGAGCCAACTCTGTAATGGATTTGTCAACCAGCTCAGGATTTTTGTCAAGTGTTGAGAAATGCAGGCTAAAGGAAGGAGGAAATGAAGTTCAAAATGATGAAAATGCATGAAAACTTGACTGTCTAATGAGAAAAAGCGCCCCTTGAGGCCAAGGGCACCCAAAATTTTGAAGGCATAGAAGTTAGAATTAGGGTTTGCAACCTCAAGAAGTTCCTTGTTATTTTTGATCTTGCTCTTCAACAAGATTGTCAACCAGTCTATTTGATTCCTCAATCATAAAGAATCAGTGAGCAAACATAGGCTTTGGTGATGTTTGCAAAGGTTAAAAAAGAAAAAAGAAAAAATTTAAAAAAATAGTCTGAAGAGTTATCGCCCAAGTCAAACTTTGACTTTTGAACTAAAGTGCATTGGTCGCCCTATAATGGTGGAATTTTGGAGCTGGATTAAAATAATATTAAAACTTTAGTCTCACCTCCAAGTCGACTTGTAAATGGCTTAATTTTTACGTGCATGTGGCGAATTTCTCTGTGCATGTTGGGTGGCACCCACTTTAAGGTTTATTTTTCATCCAGTTAACTGAATTGAGGTCCAATAAGATTATTGTGTCTAAATTTAGGTTTTTCCATGTTGAGTGACACCTTAATTCATGAAATTTATTTATTAAGGAATTTGGGCGTCCATTATTCTCATCACAAGTTGAAGGCAAAGGCATATTTTCTCATGCAAGCAAGCTCTGAAGGCGCTACAGGTGATATTTTTTAGTGTTCTTCGCAGTGCTAGGTCCAGATTGCTTAGAGGAATTATTTTCCAAACTTCATCTTTTGAGTGCTTGCATTCCAAACTTCATCAAACTTCATTCAAGGCATAGGCATCATTTTCAGAGGTAGAATATAACTTCTATTTTCTCTCTCTTGAATTATTTTATCCTTGTCTTAGGTTTTCTCTCGCATGTCAAAGTAAACGACATCTTTTTCAAAATCTAGTCATTTGGGTTCACTCAACGCAACATCGGTAGCAAAACCCATGTTCCAATTTTTTTTGAGAAAATTGCCTCATTACTTCTCATTTTGAAGTACTATGTTTTTTTTGAAGATTCTTTTGCATGTCGGTCAAAAATTCAACTTTTTGAAAAACGAAGAATCCAGGTTTGGTTAGCTCATTAGCGCTTACAAAACCCATGTGCCAGTTTTTCTCAGGAAAAATTGCCCCTACAACCCCTGCAACTTTTGTTCTAAGTAAAAGCCATTTTTTTGAGTTTCTGATAATTTAGATTGGCTTAGAATTTCATTCTTTACAAAACCCATGTTTCAAAAAAACTACCCTCAACTAGTTATTTTTAACCTCATTAGGAGCCATTTTTAGCCTTTTCTGAAGTTTGCCCAAACATATCTGACTTTACAGTCAAAAGTCTAGTTTTTCAAAATTCAATTCAACCCAATTGAATACAAGACCAAATTGATCTTAGTTTATGAATTTTTGGAAACCTCTGGCACAGACTTGGGTCATGTTTATCCAATGATTAAATTGAGCACATTGGAAGGCATTGACAATACAACAATCAAGCATCTTGATCACTCTGGATTGTTGGAAGCAACCTTTATTCTCATCACAGTGTCAGATCTTGAGTTCGTCATTGCATGCATTAAGCATTAGGACTCATCTACATGACAAATTCAATCAATAGATGGGAGATTTTTTTGTAGCCTTAAGCTAAGAGATGTCGAGAAGTGCTTTTCCATTCCATCTCAAACATAAATTTGTGTCATAGTTATGGAGGAATGTGACAAGATATGGCAGGCAAAAAAGAAAATATCTCAGAGGAAGGTCACTCAAAGGTGGTTGAAAGAACAAAAAACCAACTTTCCAAAGAAGATTGGGGGTGGAGAGTTCAAGGATGAGATAACTATTCTAATTACCTTGCTCAACCAAGATATAGGTCAAGAAGAAGCTCATGTTTTTCGACCATGGATGTTCTATGTTATCTCCTAGATTATCAATAATAAAGAACACTTTGACTGGGCTATGTTGATCAGTGAGATTCTTCACCAGCAAATTAGAAGATTTCAAAAAATCCATGAGTTTCATATGGTTTCTTATCTTGTCTATTTAATTTCATTCCAAGGCAATTTTATAAATTTGAAAACCATTGGAACTCTTAGTGTTCAACATGTGCATGAATACTTCCCACAGTTAGAGTTCTCAAAATCTGAATAAGATTTCAAACAGGTGAACAATCACTTCTTGATGAAGACAGTCAAAGACCTTGATAATGAGATGCACATTAGAACTTCACGGAAGCTAAATCAACAATGGAGAATTGGGAAGATTGATTTACTCAATTTACCACATTCACCTATATTCGAGTGTATGGTTACTCGGGAGAGCCTTTGATGTTACCAAGATACTCGTCTGACAAGGTTTTGTTCATGTAGTTAGTACCTGAGATAGGTTCACAAAGTCCATACTTTCCTTCACAATCAACACAAGCAAGCATTCACTTTTCCATGTGGATTGGGCATATTCAAATGCAAACCAACAGCTGGTTGGAAGTTGATGAGCAATGATTTGTCAAAACTCCATCTCAAGTACCTCAGCGAGAAGTGCTCCTATGATCCTTTAGGTCTCTATGCAGCTCGATTGGAGCAAAGTCATTCACACAGGCCAATACTTGAAGTTTTTTGGGTCAATTATGGGGATGAATTCAAAGTACACAAACATCACTATTACAAACTCACTCTTCCTTAGCTTGTTGATTTATTATAAGAAGACATTGAATGTTTGTCAGATGATGGAGAGGTGTTACTTAGCACATTTTTCAAGGATCAAGTTGATTGACAACCGCTTCAACAACTGGATTGGTACGCCAGAGAGAGTACTTCAGTTGAGGACCTATTAAGAGGAGTTGTCAAGACTAGCATGTATTTCTTGGATAGCAAAAGAAAGTGAAAATTAGTTCCAGTTGTAGAGCCACTAGTAGTGTTTTCTTCACTACCTTCCACATCATGGTCAAGACCTAGAGTGAAGACATGGAGCAATCCACTTGAAGGTGCCAGAGTTAGCAGAAGAATGAGGAGAGGAAACAAAAGTCAAAAAGAACATATCAATAAGGTGTCAAAATTTCCAGTAGAGCCAGCGATACAAACTGAAGTCGGGTCTTCATCTCCTGGCGCACCACTTTCTCCCCAATCACCTCCCATTCAGATTTACTCAAAACCAAAATTGTCAATTTATGAAACCTCAATGCCAGTTAATTCACTAGAAGTCAACATAGTTGCAACTGTTTCGCCCAAAGAAGTTAACATTGATCACTCATGTTGGATTGAGAATACTTTAGAAAGAAGAAGGCGAAATCCTTCCTATCATTTAGATCTTTTAGATTTTGAAAAGCCTTATCAAGACATGTCAAATAATAAGATCAAGAAGAAGGTACACATAGAAAAGAATCCTAAGGTAGAGATTGTTATTGAGGTTGCCACACCACCAGAGGGAAAGAGTTCGAATGAGGTTGAAGTTGGTGATTTCACCTTCATCAAAGCTAACCTTGGTATACCACTTGGCATGTGGATGTGAGCCTCTTTAAGGTTGTTGCATGCAATCTTGAGGAGCAAGTGATGAAGGATGGAGAAGACAAAGAAGCCCTCAAGGCTTAAAATAAGTGGCTACGAAAAAACATTTTAGATATTCTTCATGGAACCTCAAGCGTGATGACTATTCTTCCACAACTTCAAGAATCACTTGCAAATAAACAAAAGTTGGGTCGGTTAGTTAATCATGGAAATTTTTTGGAGAACTGGATCAAATATTTCATTGTTGCAGTAAGATACCTTCTTACAGAGTTGTATCAAGTAAGGTATGATGCTCATCATCTTCGTGAAGGAATCTAATAACCTAAGTTGACTATGGCAGAGGGCTAATCAAAAGATTTGATCCTCATTTCTCATTTGGAAATCGCATATGATGTCATTGTAGTAAGATACAATAATTTTTTTTCTTGGAGAGAAAAACACCTCTTCAAAGTAGAAACTTATGAAAGAATCTCTACAAAATTATCTGGAATCAAAGAAGATGTTACCAATGCTCTCAAACTCATAAGCAGATTCGTCACCTAGATCCCATGCCATTATGTTAGTGAAGATGGTACCTACATTGATCTTGATGTTGTGCAAAATGAATTCCAAAGTTTGGTTCATAATGGTCTTGATGGTGATCCTGTGGCATCAAATTTCAATCATTTCTTGGTGATGTCAACGAGGTTCAACAAAGTAGCTAAGGAGGTCAAAGAGTGTCAAAAAATGATCAAGGATGGAGAGAAGGCATTGAGCAGATAGTCTATCATTTTGGATAGCATCAAAGTGCCTAAAGATGATACAATTAATGAATTCTTGGAGGAGATGATTGCTCATTCAAATTAGGAGGGGAAGCTCCCTCTTTTTCTGATATACGTAAAAAAGTAAAGTATTCTAAAATCTTATATTTTTGACTTAGCTGGTAGAGGCACAAGGTTAAAAGACCACATACATTGTAGCTAGGGTTTTCTTTTGTTTTGCAGATCTTAACTACAATTAGGCTAACACTAAAACTATCCTATTTCCTCAAGAAAAATAGAGCATGAGGACTTAGGAGAAAGTGGGAATGGTTGATGATAAAATTTATATCGGGATTCCCAAGGAGGTGGAACACCTATCCAAGGTGTAGGCTGAAATGAAGGTTATTGGAAACAACATCAAACGACAAGCTAGTTCTCAGGATTCCCAAGGAGGATGAACCCCTATCCGAGGTGTAGGCTAAAATTAGCTTACTAGAAACAAACACTTAAATGACAATCTTTATTTCTAAATTCTAGAGGAGGAACCCCTATCTGAGGTGTAGATATGAAAGAAAGACTTTCATCATTTTTCTCGATAAAAAAGTGAGGTGGCTATTCATTTGCACCATAGAAATTAAGGTCCTTGTTTCATTAGTACCTTTGTAGTAAGCTTTGTTTCTACCAAGGTCTTTGAATCTGACGGCTTGGAGTAGACAGACAGTTGGATCCCATAGTGTTCCTGAGGATAGAGTCATAAGCAACAGTCAACTCAACATCACTCTTGAGTTTTGATTGTTGATTTCATGCATATTTATCTCATCCTTGGGGATATATTTCATGGAGGTGGAACTTTCAGTTAGGATTTAGTTAACTGATGTTAGTTATCATTTGACTCTCATTTCAATAAATACTTGCATGTTGCAACGTCCATTTAGTATAGTTTAGAATCAATTAACTGATGTTATTTTTCCAATTAACTGTTAGGTTGCATACATTTAGACTTAAGAATAAAATCTTACATGCTTGCAAGACCGTTGTTAACTCAAGGATATTTTAGGGTTCCCTAATCCTTTGAGGTTGTATATATAAGAGCACCTTTGCTCATTATATTTTAACTTTTGTTGTAATAACAAATTGTTGTGCCCACCTTTTCGTGCAATATTGCTATTATGTACTTGTTCACTTTGTCTAATATAAAGTTGGATGATCATTTATTGTGTGTTAGTTCCTTCATACAATTTGTTGTCCTGAATTTATTTGTTTCTAATAATCTTTCTTTCATATCTACACCTTAGATAGGGGTTCCTCCTCCTTGAGAATTTAGAAATAAATTTTATCATTTGATGTTGTTTATAATAGTCTTTCTTTCATATCTACATCTCAGATAGGGGTTCCTCCTCGGGAATTTAAAAATAAAGATTATCATTTAAGTGTTTGTTTCTAGTAAGCTAATTTTAGCCTACACCTCGGATAGGGGTTTGTCCTCCTTGGGAATTCTGAGAACTAGCTTGTCGTTTGATGTTGTTTCCAATAACCTTCATTTCAGCCTACACCTCGGATAGGTGTTCCACCTCCTTGGGAATCCTGATATAAATTTTATCATCAACCATTCCCACTTGCTCCTAAGTCCTCATGCTCTATTTTTCTTGAGGAAATAGGATAGTTTTAGTGTTAGTCTAGTTGTAGTTAAGATCTGCAAAACAAAAAAAAACCTTAGCTACAATGTATGTGGTCTTTTAACCTTGTGCCTCTACCAGCTGAGTCAAAAAGATAGGATTTTAGAATACTTTACTTTTTTACGTATATCAGCAAAAGAGGGAGCTTCCCCTCCTAATTTGAAGAGAAGTTAATATTGTACATAGTTGTTTGTTGCCAATACACACTCTAGATGTGTGAAGTATAATGCCAACATAATGCACTGAACACTTTCATATTTGATTTCATATTTAAACGACCTAATGAAGATTTGTAAATGTAATTGGAATGTATATTTGACATATGAAGACTGAAAGTAACCCTATTGCAACCTATAATACAATATGATATGAAATTTTTTGAATTTGTGTGCTTTTATGATGCAAACAGAATTCATAAATGAACAATACAAAACAATGCAATGTTAAACCTAGATTTAGGATGATTTATTTCAAATTTTAGAAGGTTTATAATGTTAACATATCAGGTTCACCAAAATGAAATAAAGGAAAAGTGAAACCCCACTACAACAAAACAGGAAATTAGTGGCTAAAATAGCGCCAAAATTTAGTGCATTTGATTTCATGAATTGGACACTTTTGTCGGTGCGAAACTACATGTTCTCTTTGGCATCATTTTTTGTACCATATTTTTCTTCGAATTTTGTGCCATAAAAGTAGCGCAAGCAATAGTGCCTTCTTTATGACATCCTTTGTTGCTTATTTTGCTTCTATTATGACATCCTTTGTTGCTTCTAGTTTGGCTTCCATTATGATGTCCTTTGTTGCTTCCACTTTGGCTTTTGATTTTTCTTTTGGTTTTGCTTCTTGTGTTGCTTCCAAGTTTGCTTCCAGTTTTGCTTCCGATTTTGCTTCCATTTTTGCTTCCATTTTTTCTTCCAATTTTGCTTCCAATTTTGCTTTCGTTTTTTGCTTCCAATATAATGTCACTTGTTGCATCTAGCTTTGCTTCCATTTTTGCATCTTTTGTTGCTTCTAATATGGCTTCTATTATTGCATCTTTTGTTGCTTCTAAAATTGCTTCCATTATTACTTCTTTGTTTGATACTTGAATTGCTTTTATTTTTGCTTCCTAGATAATGCCAAGTTTTTCTTCCAAGATTTCTTTTGGTTTGCTTCTAGTTTGGATTCCATTGTTGCTTCATTTTTTGCTTCCAAAAATGCTCCTTTTTTTGCTTCCATTTATTAATTTAATATGTTTTATTTCAATTTAATTAGTTAAATATATCATGCCTCTTAAATAAGTCATATTTCATTTGAAATAACTCCTTAAATTTGCTGGCAGAGGGGATTTTTAGTTCAATTTACTCATAAAGAATTTCCAAAAAAATCTATATAGGAGCAAGAAAGGAGGAGATGATCAGTTGATTCTTTGTTGTCTTTACAAAGAGGGTATCTACTAAGACCTTGAACCCCTACCAATTTCAGCCTATCCTATGTAAGGATCCTCCTTTGCAAAGCCAACCATGTGAAAACACCAGCCTTAGGGAGGTAGGATTTGTTCCAAAATAGGTGAGTGGGCCAATCTTTCTTCCTAACTACCCCATATTTCACCTTATAGCCTAGCTTAACCTGATACTCCCCAATTTTTGAGCAGCTCCATCTTATTCCATCCTCTTTGTGAGACAAGCTCACGAACTTGTTTGAAAAAATACTCTCTAACTCATTGATCTACGCTCCATCCACCTGAAGACCCATGAAGCATTTGAAATATTTTATAGGATAACATTTATAAATAATTATTAGGGAAATAAACATCCATACAAATTAACAACATCATTATACTTATTAAATCTCCATCAAAATAAAATCTACAATAATATCCAGTATATATAAAATAACAAGATAATTATAATAACATGATCATCATCTCTAATTAAAACAAGTGAGTAAAATATCTATAATTTAATTGAATTTGACAACATCCATCTTGAGCAGTAAATTAAAATAATGATACGTAATAAATATCCATCCAAAAATTATCAATCGCTTTCAATATATATAAATTGACAATTCAATATTGATAAGATCATCATCATATATAACTAAAACAAGTGAAAGTCAAATATGCCAATAGATCAATCACATGTCAAAATGATACATGTCCAATGGTCGACATAAGTCAAAATGATACAAGTCAAGATGATACATGTCCAAATGATATAAGTTAAAAAGATACATGTAAAAATGATACAACTCAATAATATGGTACTGTGGGCCATGAAAATGATACATATAATAGTAACCATGAAAATAGACATCATAACGATATATCAACAATGATCCATGATGCAGTCTATATGATCTTGAATGTCACTAGCTACTACCAGCAACTACCTCATCATCATCGTCATCATCATTGTCATTGGCCTCAGTGTCTTCTGTATCTACATCATCATCATCATTGTCATTGGCCTTAGTGTCTTCCGTATCTACATCATCATCATCCTTTGCCATGTGATTTGTACCAGAACCAACATATTTTGGATCTATATCACATGGATCATCTTGATCTTCTGGAAGACCCGTGTTCTACAAAAAAAACATTTAAAATGAAATTTTATTATTTATTTCATGCAATAATTTATTTTTTTGTTATATATCTAATATTACGACATATGAAATGAAACCATAATCATATTACATCATATCAAAGTGCACATACCATAATAAAATTTTCAAAAAGTTACAGCTAATATGTCATTCCAATGATGTAAAACATGCAACAGTTCTAATAAATGTTAGTAAAGATCATAAAAAAAATTGCTATACAATTTAACTATCAACTGTAAATTCTATTACATAACCTTAAGTGCCAACCATCTGCATTGTGTGCTATATATGATTATGTTTGCCTCAAAGATCCTTTGAGAGTTAACTAGTCTATATATCTTCTTCTCCTATTTTTCAGAAATGGATATTTTTCTAGGACAGTTTGGCACTGTAATATGCTTCAAAGTTTCTTTGAGAATTAACTAGTTTATATGTCCCTGTATTTTAGAGTCAATATTGAAAGTAAAATTTTATTATGATTTTAATTAGAGATTAGATCAAGGATATTGAGCTTTTAAGATATGTTTTTTTCTAGTTGAACATACAGGGATGTATATAAATCCTCAAATTTGTGCAATGATACTCAAATATTAGTGTTTATATTTGCATGAGATAAGTAAATCAATAGGGTAATCATACCACACACTCGGGTATATAATAACAAGCCTAGTGGTAGGTACAATGGCATGCCTTGAAATTACAATGGTCCAAATATCTTGTAGTAGTTCCAACAAACAAACCAAAATCTTTGCAGCAATTTTAAATATTTTTGTTTGATTTTAATTAGAGCATAAAGTTAGTTTGATGAGCTAATAATGGCTCAAAGTTTGTAATTATGTAAATTCAAAGATAAGGGGTTCCAGATTGTTTTGTTACACTTGGAATCTGTTATAGAGAAGGTGTATTTGATAGTTATATATAATTTAATACAGAAGTGTTGAAAGTCCTATGTTTTTATCTCAATGAATTCTTGGAGTTTTTCAGTATCAGTTGGTTCCCTCTCATATTTTTGGTTCATGTTGCTATATTATGTTCTAAATGTTGATGTATATATTGAATGTGATTTACTGTTTTTATGAATGATAGAATCATTACAAGATCCATGGTGATATATGTTGTGCCTATAGCACACACACCCTATTCGGAATGGGGACCCTCTCTTTTCGCTTATGTTGGGTCGCTTTTGCTTTGCATCGATTTGTGTGCCCCCTTATTGTCTTAAATTGACCATATTTTGCTCCCTCGAATTTTCAAGGTCTAGAGTCTTCGTGGAGTTTCCTTGGCTGATTAGCTTCAAGTTTCTAAACTAACATCCTCCGGCCAGTGCAATCTACCCTTGCAAGCCACCCCTATGAGGGTTTCCTCGATGCCTTCGTCATTCTAAATGGCCAAGTCTCGATGTCCTCCCACTCATTGAAACCCCCAATCACCTTTTCCATTTTCATGGCTGATTATTCCCAACATTCGGTGTGTGATTGCCTTCCCTCTTGCGGATTCTTCCGACCTGGGTGCCATTCCAGAATGACCGTTCACCAACTACAACGGTCGTCGTACGAAAAATTTAATGCACGCATTTAATACCGCATTTTCTATAAATACCCTGCCCGAACTATCATTTTCAAAACATTCTTTTTGTAGAACAAATGTCAAAGCCTCCATTCATTGTCGTCATCGCGCCCAAAACCCTTATTCGTCGATTCCATCAACATTCAAGGATTGTTCGCCATCATTTAGTGTGGGATCCACAAGTAAGTTTTTCATCGCTCCTCGCCATCTTTGTTTCCTCTAGAAATCAAAAAAGATTAAATTATTTTCTCAAGAAAATAGTAAATCTAGGTAAACAAAAATCTGAAACCCCTCAAAACATTGAGATAGTTCCATTCAGAATTCAGGCCGTTGTGACTGTTCTTAGGCAAGGAAATCTTATCCTTTAAACCCGAAGCTCCCCAACACCATTGTTTTCTTGCACAATGCATAAACTTTCAAAAGCGGCTTCCATCCTTATCAAGCCCACATTCATGAAATGCCCTCCCCTCTCGATCATTCCACACTTTGCTAAAATGTACAAGTCCAAGGATGGACTAGTGAAACTCTTTGGGCCCATAGCCACAGATCTTTGAATGCATTTTTTTGTTGGCCTCGCCATTCCAAATGGCTATCTAGTTCCGCCCTCCCAGTGCATGGGTCCCACCTCCGCGATCAACAAGTTCAAGGCCTCAAAGTTTCATAAGTTTAAAGAGCGTTTCCGTCAACCTTGTCGGGTCCAACCTCGCGGGCCTTCGCCTATCGTTTGCCTTTTGGTTATGTCATTCATAATGACTTTCGTGACCTATTCTCCCATCGGTTGGACCCTACCCCTTCATTTTTCGTTTATGAAAACTTGCAAAATTCATGAAGTAAAAGGAATGGTCCTTGGACCCTCTTGGGCTCGTCATTATGGACAGTCATCTGTGGGTCTTCATTTGGTGCCCATCATTTTGGGATGGTAGTAGCATCCCGTCTTTCCGATCATTGGATCCTGCCCTTGCAAGTCCTGCATGGGATAAACATGCACAAAATGATTAAGAATTGAGTCATGCAGATCGAGTCCTATGGACTTCCATCCGTGGGACTCTATTTGGGTTTCGCTACTCTGAACGTCGCTTGTGTCACATCTCCTCGCGTTGTGAAACCCAATGTTCTCGATGTCACCAGAGTGATAGAGCAAGACCCAAAAGAAATTGGATGACCCACGCCCTCTTGTGGACCCAACCATGTGGGTCTCCCTTGTTAGACTTTCATCCCACCAACGTCGTTCTCTTCAGCCAATCCCTTGCATCCTTTCGCATCTTCCAGCCCATGTATTCTGCCATCCTCTGACCCTGCGGGTCCCACATGGCAGGACTCCATCCGTGGAATTATGTCTTGCCAGTGTTGTTTGACTCTATTGCCTCTAAAATGACCACCAGCCCAGGGAATTCTACACCCCTTGGCCCGCATTGCCCAAATTCCTCCAAACGAAAGGCAAAGGTAATCTTTAGAGGATTTCTATGGTCTTTAAAGCATAAATTGTTTGATCTCACATTGTTTTCTAAGACAATGGCTAACATTCCTCATATTTTATGCTTGAATCACTTACTGCTCCTTTGGTTGCAAGATATATGGAACTAGCTGTTGAATCCTCGGGGGCGGCCACAAAGAAAGACAAGGGAAAGAAAATCACAAAAGCACCTCAAGGCAAGGAGGATAAGGACTAGATAAAGTACAAGTTTCAAGGGGAGCCCCTCAACTCCAAGGTCCTTACAGAGTGGGAGGAGATATCATATACTAATCTAGGAAACATAGATATAGATGAGTTCAAACAAAGGGTCAGGCTCAATTCTAAAACTGAAAACACCGAAAAAAATAGAAGCAGTGGATTAGCCAAGGCTGTAGGATTCCCGCTAGCTCTCATAGCCCCCAAAATTGTAATGGCTTGTAGGGAGGCATACCAAGAGGACACTAGAGAAATAGTGGACAAGGATGGAAACATATTGGTTGATTTGTCCACCATTTCAATAGGGAAAACTTTTTGCATCCCTACCTTCAGCAAGATGGAGCAAACCTCTAAGGAATATGGCAAGCAGATGTGGGATGAAGATCCCCTCAGGTGTAAGAAGTTGATTAATCAATATTGGCTGAAGAACAAGAGGGGAAATGCTAATGAGGTGCCCCAAGAACTCTTCCAAAGTGACTTTTTTGAAGATTACCATGACTTGGTAACTCTTCTAAGTAGAGTTATGGGCCTTCTGACTTTGGCCTTCTTTCAAGATTGGGTGTTTTATTTCATTGAGGAGATAATCTGAGGGGACACATATTTCTATTGGGTTGGAATGATTAGCAACTGCTTACATGAGTAGTTTGTGGCAGTGAGGAAAACATCTAAGTTCTACATGATGTCATA
>CM021105.1:305267872-305286738 GCA_007115665.2 Sequoiadendron giganteum
TGGCCTATTATAGAAACCTCCATTGTCACCGTTCACTATTAGTTTCAGATCCAGGAACCTCTTCTCTTCCCTACCCCTTTTTCCTTTTTTTAATAATAACTTTGAACAAGGTTCATTGCACATTGTAAAGCCAAATCTGAAGTTGACATAGGAGTTTTAGACCATTGTCTGAACCTGCAACAATAGTGCAAGTGACTTCCCATCTAAAGAACTCCATTAATTGAACCAATTCTTCTCCAGCCTAGCTTCCATAAGTCTGCCCTATGATTACCAACAAGATCACATTTAAAACAATTGAACTATTCCAAGCAATTCATGACCTGACACCCGAGAGACCTTGGGGTGATTTTCAACAACTTGTTGTTGGAAATTTCCTTTCAAGAGAGGTGATGCACCTATGCATTACCCGTGTTGAGAAAGTGCTAAAACACCCATCAACAATATATTGTGATGCCTGTTTTCTTAAGACATTGGCATACCATATATAATTTTCTATTGTAAATTATATGAGATTAGTTCATGGAGCACTTGGTCTTCATTTGCTCACACATGTTCATTCATCACTTTTTGACATAGATTGACCTTCTCATCACCACACGTGGGACTTGATTTGGCATTGGCACATATGTTGAGGCATGATAGAGATGACATAGCACCCTTGCACACATGTTGAGGCATCATGGAGGTTGTTTATTGGTTCATGCATGGATTATTTGGTCTACTTGATCCACACAAGATACTTTGTTACTTTTCTATGTGGAGTGGCCCTTCATCTTCCATAGGTGTGGGGTTGATCTAGCATTTGCGCACACATGTTCATGCATGAGAGGAATATTTTATGGTTTTTTGGTGCTTGGATTCTAGCACCACCCCTCTCTCTATAGGAATTAGGTTTGGATTTTATACCAAATACTCTATAAGACCTATGTGGTGGTTCAAGGCCTTGTGCCACATCACCCATGGGTCCCAGAAGTGGATATTACAACAAAAGTGCCTAGTTTTCAACACTAAAACATAGCCTAAACCTCAAGAGGAGGAGTGAGACAATTAACTTCTAGGAACACTAAATGGTACCCTTCCATCAACCTCAATGTTTAGTAAAAAAACATAGTGGCCCTAGTTAGTAGGTTGTATTGGGAGAAGGATGCTTCTCATTTTCAAGAATCCTAAGTCTCATTGCTACATATTTTTCTTAAAGAAGGGCCGATTTTAAACTAGGTAGTTGTTTTGTCACACTTTGTGCAATGAAATAATGAGAGTTATGTCTCCTCTAGTGGGCACAAAGCCAAAATTCTATACAACCTCTTATTTGTGCAACTAATAAATTATTTTTGGATGAATAGGATATGGAGCATCCCATTTCATTTTTTCCATGTTTATTGCTAGGACCGATGGGAGCACAAATATTCATCCAAATATGAGCACATATGTGACCGATTATTTGTTCCCTTGCATGAGCTATTATTTAAGAAAAGGTTCCCTAGGTTGTCTAAAGACACGATCAGAATCTTGTAGAACCTAAAAGATTACTCCCTATATGAGTTGTTAACATATAGAAAGATCTATGGCACCGCAAAGTCACCCAATAATTTTCCCAAGCATGTACCTGACATGTTGTTGATCAAGAAGTTGCATGTCATACTATACTCTTGAGATTTAATGAAGCCATGGAAGCAATGGTAATGGATGTAGATGATATGGATCTAGTGGCTAGGGCTATGAATAGGTTCACCACAACACAAGAAAATGAATCAAACATCCTTAAAATGACATGAGAAATGGAAGGGCATAAGAAGGAACTTGAGCACTTGAAACATCAAGTGGAATACTACAAGGATGCAAGGTATGACATAGGTGATTTCATGGAATATGCATAAGAAATCCATGATGACTTGACCTTGGTGAAAAATGAGTTCTACAAGGATGTGTTAGATCTATAGGATTCCTACCAAGATGCATCAAAACATTCTTACATGTTAAAATAATGGAAGCATTGTGAGGAAGGATGGCAAAGATGCATGTGGATCACTTAGTAGAATGGCAACATGAATTCAAGGAAGCACTCCTTAAGATACCATGTTTGAGAGAAAATAAGATAAATCAAATCAACATGGGACTAAGTTACTCAAATGATACAACTTATAACTTAAATGAGGACACTTAAGAGATATTAAAAGACCATGGTCATTAATTAAAAGATGCGATTAAAATAAGGCATGGATTTTACCCACTGCCCTTTAAGGCAAACAATATTTTTTTCCTAAACATGAAATAATGGGACAATTGAGTGGGATATAGGGCCAACAAAGAAGCACTTTAGAACTCATCCTACGCATCAATAAACAACTCAACACAAGAAAATCAAATTTACATATTAACACAACAATATCCAACTAAGTTATTGAAAGTCAACTATTGATACCTCATTCTCCATCCTGATTACAAAATTGGTCCACTTTTTGCTTTGTAACATTTCCTTTTCAAATTGTGTTGGATGTCGGCCATATTTCTCCTCCTGTCAAAACATGGCACATGGACTAGTTAAACTAATTAATATGCAATCATTTAATTTTTACTAGGAAATAAAAGAAAATTATTTAACATATTAAATATACTTACAAATGTACAAATCAAGGCATGTAAACCTTTTTGGCCATTGTGATGTGTGGCACAAAGTTTTTCAAGCCTAGCCTTGGAGGCCTTGTCCTAAAAAATATACTAATTCAGTTTAACTATGCACAAATAAAATTTAAAAATTTTTTACTAAATTTGATATAATCTTATGAGAAAATTCAAATAGTTGTGCACTCTCCTCACTAGACTTCCTTTGTGCATCAGAATTCTCATATGCTTTTTACAAGCTCTTTCCATACTTTCACACTTACATCAATTGGCCCTTTTTTTAGCCTTAGCTTGGGAGGGAGTTTTTTTATCTTCTTTGTAGCGAAATCTCTTGCATTTTTGAGACATTCATAGCTTTATCTTCTTTACAGACCAACCTATGCCAAATTCAATCTCCATGTCATGGATAACTAATTTTTTCAGGTGCATGGGTATCTTTGAGAATGAAAAATGTAGATGTTATTTGAATTGTTGAAGGCATGATTCCTTCAACCTATTCACAAATATTTTTCCAACATCTATCATTCAAACTTCCCCTAAAACCACATCATATTCTATCTTTGTATCATAGCTACCAATGAAATATGAAAAACATGGTGTGGTGGAAGAAGTTTGTGTCCCAAGAGTGGCCAGGATATTGGAAGTCTTTTCTCCCTATTCCATATTATTCGAGTTTATTGTTATTGATTTCCTCTTGGATATTTTGCTTGATACAGGATTGGTTGGGGAATCAATCGATTCTGTTTGAAACGGTTGATTTGGTTGCAATGTTTCAAGGGATTTACTAGATCATTTTTCTATGTATCTTGCAAGCATTGTCAAGTCCAGACCATCCATTTTTTCACTACCAATACCCCCAATATGGAATCCAATGCCTCTTTATCTTTGTCAATCTCATGTCCTTATATATATAATAAATTTCTTCTTTTAAATTTAGAAATAAAAAATGAAAAACTAAAAAATCAAAGAAACAATGGAAACATTTACAAATCTATAAATTGACAATGAATTACCTCAATGTGGCCAGATTATGCTCCCTTTGCTCCCTTCCCTCTATTGCTTGACATTTTGAGGTGACCTAGGGCAAATTATTTTCGTCCAGTCTATGGAGGCAAACAAAGTACACACTGCCATGTATGAAAGTTTTCGTCCAATTTGTGGTATGAAACAAAAACAGACGATAATGAAACAAGGTAAATTTCAGTTATATTACAAATCCCCTAGACCTTTCAAAAACAGATGATAATGAAGTTCAAGGTAAATTGTAGTTATATTACAAATCCACTATTTTAAAAAATAAAAATAAAAATCTAAAATCATGTATTCCCTGTCGACGTAATTTCTACCAATTACCGTTAAAACCCTCCAGCTTAAATTGAAAACCTAAATAACATCAATGTTTTTTGAAATGTACGCCTATATACTAACCTTTGTCTTTTCTGGCAACAAGTGTATAATCTGCCCAAGCGATTAAACAAAAGAAAGTTTTGAGAAATCTCTTGTGAGCCTGTGAAATGCAGAGGTTTGAGAACTTATTGGTAAGTGTGTGAGAGTTGCATTTGAAGATCCTCAAGGGTTTTCTTTTTTGGAGCCAAAACCAACAAATTTATAGGCAAACATTTTTGCTAATTGTTAAATCATGAAAGAAATTAAATAATATGATTGCTCATTTATTTGAGAGGTGAAGCCTATGCAACATATTTGGATGAGGATATTTCAAAACCTACCCCTTTTTTAATTTTCCTACAAATTATTTTCATCAAGTTTATGGTATGAAAGTTTTCTTTTGTGTTTTTTTGTTGTGTGGTATGTTTTAACGCAAGAAGGAATTTCAAATTTTATGTTTTTGATTCATTATTGGATGTTATATTCATCGTAGTTAACGTCAAATTTACCGCCAACTTTCAAACCTAAATTTAATCTCTTTGGGGTGCCAAAGGCGGCACAAAGTGCACCTAATTTAGCACCTAGTTGTGCCAAACCAAAATGTCCCTCATGCAAAGATTTGAAATTGAGGTAAATGTTTAAGTGGTAAGGGTTTTATAACATTGGAATCTAGTGTTAGAAACCAAGATCTGACATGCAAACCTAAACGCCTTCCACAGAAGAGAAAAATAATGAAAAAGTAGAGCTTTGCATGAAATGTGCAAATTGATATTATTTAGGAATTCAAATATTACAATGAGGTGATTTTCTTTATAAAAGAAAAGTATGCAACCCTAATTTTGACCTAAAAAAAGCTCAACTAAATAAAGTGTACTTATTAATTAAGTAAACTAATTATTACCTAAGCAAAACCTAAGTAAAGTTATGCAAGTGCAATTAAATATTAGTTACACTAACACCCCCCCATAAGTGCAACTTATGGAGACTAAATAAGCATGCATATAAAACTAAGATGAATGCAAGAAAGCATGAATGGGTCCTGACAACAAGGCCTGATTAGGTACCCATGTACAAATGCAATAATGAGGTAGAGAAGGAAAACCCAGTGGGACAACCCCCCCTACAATGAGATGACTTCTGCAAAGAAGCACTGGAAGAACATTGTGGAGTAACACTGGAACCGTAATCCGACAAGGAAGGAAAGATACTTCTGTCTACAAGAAACCATATCAAAATCATAATAATGCAACAACAGACCTGATGCCACGAAACACTCGAAAACACCAAATGAGAACAACCTTGGAATCCATAAAGCAACAGTAGATGATATGATGATGACAGAATCTGGAAGCCATGAATTTTGATGCCGATGCCAAACTAAGACTAAAACTTTTCCATGGGAACAAGTACCATAAAGACTCAGGAATATTAACCACAAATTTAGTGGCCCTCAAACTGAGATGGATCCGAAATGAATCTGATATGTGTCAAGCTAAGACAAAAAAAGTGGCCAAAAGAAACTAAGAAACTAGATTACAATCCATGATATTTTTCATCAAAACACAATGAAGATCAAAGTGCATGCACACTCTAATTAGATTATTATGCAAGAAATCCCCCTGATGGAACTTTATATTAGTTCATTTATTACAATACCCAATGATTGCAAAAGGAGAGAAAGACTAAACATAAAATAAAAATAGACCTTAGATCTATGTAGAGGATTGAACCAACTTTCTAATACCGCAAGAATGGCGAAAAAAGGATCATTGAGTCAAAAGATATGCCCTCCGGAGTGAAAAAAAATAAGTTCTAAGTTCAAAGACCTACAACATAAAATTGGAACATAATCAGGAAAAATAACCTATACCAACAAAATGCGCTCTGAACCAGCTTTCCAACGATATCTTGTTTGCAAAAAACTGACTCTGTACACAAAATTTATGCATGATTTGGTAAAAATGCTCCAGAATGGCCAATTTGGCCTACAGGCAGCCCAGGGGGCTAAAAAAAAAGCCCTTGGTCTTGTGCACGATCAGGGGTTGGCAGATTGGGGGCTAGGGTGAAGCCCCTGATCGCCCATGTGACCGTAGAAGGTACTAAGGTCGGCACCAGGGGGCTGGGGCATAGCCCTCGGTCCTCAATAGGACCGCACGTAGAGGTGTAGAATCCCGTAGGGGCTAAGCTCGGGCTGGCGATGGTTGAAGGTGCAGCCATCGGCGGCGTCGGTGGGCCGGTGGCCACCGGGTGGCACCTTCCTTCTGTTCAGACGGTGCAGAAAACAATGCAACTTTTATTTTTTTCTCAATTTTTGTGGAAAAAGCTGCCTCAGAAGGCGTGCTAGGGAGGTCGTACAACCTCCCTGGCAAATATTTTTTGCCTTCCAGATCAACTTTGCCAAAATCGACAAAACGAAGGGTGATCTTAGGGTTTTGGGGCACTGCGAACATGATGGCGGTGTCCATTTTTCTCCAAGATGCTCTGAAAAGTAGGATACCTCCAAAGCTTCCAAAAAAACACTAAACTTAAAACCCTCACAGATTTGGCAAATGATGATCGAAATCTACAAAATAAAAGCCAATCCTAAATTTTTCAAGTGCTTTGAATCTAATGATGAAGCTCAATCTAATCTAAAACACTTCATAAATGAACTCAAGGCATGATACCCTTGAGGAACACCGAATGAACTCTACATTGATTTGAGAAGGGGTTGCATGTCAAGGCTCTGATACCATGTTAGAAACCAAGATCAAACATGCAAACCTAAACACTTTCCACAAAATAGAAAAATTATGAAAAAGCAAAGCTTTGCATGAAATGTGCAAATTGATATTATTCAAAATTCGAGAAGGGGTTGCATGTCAAGCCTCTGATACCATGTTAGAAACCAAGATCAAACATGCAAACCTAAACACCTTCCACAAAAGAGAAAAACAATGAAAAATCAGAGCTTTGCATGAAATGTGCAAATTGATATTATTCAGGAATTCAAAGATTACAATGAGATGTTTTTCTTTATAAAAGCAAAGCATGCAACCCTAATGTTGCTCTAAAAACAACTCAACTAAATAAAGATTACTTATTAATTAAGTAAACTAATTATTACCTAAGCAAAACCTAAGTAAAGTTATGCAAGTGCAATTAAATATTAATTACACTAACATCTAGTGTGACAAAAAAATACCACCAACTAGCTTGAAAAAAATATGGATACATCCTAGAAACTTTACATAATAAAAACATAATTTGATCAAACTTAAAAAAAGTTGTATTGTGTTTTAGTAACTTGAAAACCAAACTCTTTTACCTATCAAACAAATAAATTCAGATCTCATTCCTTCTCTCGGTTAATGAAGATATACATGCTATCTAAATCAATCAAGATGTCAAAGGTTTTAGCTAGTGGCTAGACCTCCATGAAATACTAATTATGAAAACATAGCATATTAGGCTACAAATATGTTTTCCATCCAACATAAAGTAAGTCATGCTATGTATCAATCTTTCATTAAAGTTGTAGAAATTTTTTAAGTCTTATATGGGTTGAGCCATTTGTAAATATTTGTTGGCTTTTATTTGATAAGGGGATTTATACATAACCAATCCAACTACTTTCACCATGACCTCTATGGAGGATAAACACCAATAATGAAAAATTAAAAATCAAGAATTAAAGTTTTGGATCTTATCTAAGATAAATATCCTCACACTATCTAATGTAAAGTAGGTTTCAATCAAGAAGAAGGAATCCAATCTCTAGTTTTCAAAGAGAAAATATCTACGGTTTTAATGAATTTGTGGAAGAAGTGTAAGGTACAGAACCAACTAAAATTATTAGTAATAGGTTTTCTTTCATCTAGGATAACAAGGGACCATGGAAGGGATGTTCAACTAAAATTATTAGTAATAGGTTTTATTTGTAGTAAGCTTGTAAATAAATGTATTTTTGATGTGAATTTTTAGTCATTTTGTAATCATAAGATTTGAGCTCTAGTTGTCAATATTCCGCGTGTAAATTTTTTGTGAAGAGCAAAATATTGCAATGTCCTATTTTGTTTTTCATAGTGCATCTTAATGAAAATCAGGTGTATTAACAAGATATTTTCAACAATGTTCTCTTGGTGCACAATTGTTATGTGACTATTGTCATTGTTGTGTATTACAGGATCTAGAGGAGGCCGGAGAGGACATGGACGACGTAGAACTACTAAATCACAGAGAGGAAAGTGGGTGGAAATAGATATGCCAACTAAATCTGCAAATACAATAGAGGTAAGAAGAGAAAGCAACCTCAACCAAAGGAGGAAGGTGTTTAAAAATTCATAAATGCTACAACATAGAGGAGATAAAGTCATGTTTTTGTCCATGAGGTCTTTGAGGTCAAAAATTTTGGTTGAAAATGCATAGGAATGGTGATTAAATGTGATTCTATGATCAAGGGAAAAGTTTGAAAATTAGGATGGCCAAAACATGATATCAATATGTCAAATATATGACTAAAGTGAGGTTTTATGTTGGATAGAATATTCGTTGAAAATATATAATTGTTGTACTAAACATTATTTACTATGTTGTGTATTATAGGGGCCAAAGGAGGCCATGGCAACAAATCGTGTCATATCAAATGAGGACACAATGGGTGAAGCGGGACATCAGGCACTCAAATTTTGAATTAACTTAGGAAAAAATGATTTGATGGAATTTTGTGATACATCCATATTTTTTCATAGTATTATTGAAATTTATAATGTATTATCTAATCTTGACATAAATTAATGCATGTTGTTGATTATTTTAGATGGAGATTGGAGCAAATATAGAGCCTAAGCGTTCAACTAGCAAAAGAACAAGATATGTACGTGGACGTGGACCTAAAACTGTTAAATCGCGTAGAGGATAGTGGGTGGAAGAGGATATGATAATGGATCCTGCAGACACAACAAATGATTTCACTGAACAAGAGGTTGCTCAGGACTATAGTACATGGGATGAATACTTTGAGAAAATTGTTGTTTGTGGATGTTTTGTATGTCATGGAAAGAAACAATTCAAACAAGCGATTGTACAAAGACATTACATATATGATGAGCTTCCAGTCAGTAGTATGCCTCCTACAATCGATTCAAATCCAATAGGAATTGTGGTAAGGAATTTTCCAATTTGATATAAATAACATGTATACTTCGTTTAAACATTGTTTTATACAATTTAAATAACTATTTTTTTCTTAATGGATACTTGCACGATAAATTTCTTGGTTTAAATTTTCCTGGATCTTTGACTTCTAGCCTAGAGGGCAATAATAATTTATCAAATGATACATCTAACAAAAATATGTGCCAATATACCAGCTTGAAAGATGAGGAATTGATGCAAACGAGTAACAGAACAAGAACCGGTTTAAAGACGCTTAATTTTCTTAAAGACAAGGGGAAGGTGGACTACATACCCTATGAGAATGAATGTGATGGAGATGATGAATTTCCCCTGAGTTTGAGATCAATTTACAAAGAGACAATTGATTGTCGAATATATTGTGCTTGGCCTAGTGATCAACAACTACCTAGAGTGTACGAGTGTTTCAATTTTGGGGATACAACTACATGATACGAGCCTCCAATATTCATGGAGCAAATCTAGGCCTCTTTATTATCAAAAATGTACATGTGTGATCTAAAGATAGAAACAATTCAAAACGAATCACTAAGAGATTAATGCCATATTATGGTCCATCATATTAGAGTGGTGAATGGAGAAGGCTAACAAAATGTAAGCCTAGCATGTCAGCATATGGTCTAAATTCGAATATGTATACACATAGTCTCCAATTGAAAAGTGGAAAATAAATGAGTAGAGGTCATCTTATGTATATAGATGGATGTGCATACACACACAAAAATATTGCAAGATTTATAAATAGTAGTAAGGGAAGGGACTCTACAGTAAGACAAAATTGTCAATTTGATGAGGTTATAAATGATAAAGATGCAGATATGGAAAGAGAGGTTGATAGATTGATAATGGTTGAGGCTATTATGGACCTTACTATTGGGGATGAGTTATTGATTGATTACCCCTTTTTAAAACACACTCCTGCACGAAAGAAAAGGGAAGAACAAGGTCTCCCTAAGGATGTTCTTAAGGGAAAAAAACCAAAGAATAATAAATGAGTGGGGACTGATGTTTTATAAACTATGTTGTCAAAATTGTGTTTTATTTAAATTATTGTATACTATAAAATAATGTTCCATTATTCAATTGATGTATATATGTTCATACAATTTATATTTATATTTTTTAAGCCATATTTGACTACATTTCTTTGAAATTGATACATTTATGATTTATCCAATTGTTTCCAAATATTAAATAATGCTTGCATTTGTTGATAGGTAGAAGATGTTGATAAAACACATACTAATACCCAAGATCCAACTGGGTTATTAATATCTGGACGAGATGATCCAAACCATCCTTTAAACAATACAGGGTGAAAAGAGCAACATTGAAGAGAATACTACTAGCTGAGAAATTTGAAGAGTTGATGAGATCCACATACACTGATGACATGCCACCTAGCCTTAATGATGATATTCATGATAGTGAAAATGCAGTGCATGAAGAAGGACTGAATGAAATTATTACAGGTTTCTTTGGGGATGAAAACACTGGTGATAATAATTATCATATGGTTGATACTAACGATGATAGCAGGGGTAATTACCACCAACGTAATGTTGATGATAACAACCTAAAACACTCCATCAAGCAAGCAACGAAGACACTTGTGTTCAAATTAGGTCCAAGTAGAACCTCAAAATTGGCATGCACATTAATATTATTAGAAATCAAGTCACTATTTAGTTAGTCAGACAAAGGACTCACTGCCTACTAAAGTGAGTTGAAATCTATTTCTTACTTTGCATTATCAATTGGTGTACATAATTCAAAAACATTCATCAAATTCGTTTATATTTTTCTAAGAGGATTTTAAAGCCATATATTGTATATAAACAGTCTTAGTATAGATTGACATATAAAAAATGTTCATCATAAGTCAAACATTCAATTGATTTAATCTTTGGAAATCTTATAGAGCACTAAAAACTAAAATATTCCCTAAAGAGAATGTGTTTCCATCAACTTGCAGAGAGGCACATCCGTTTTTGGTTGAGTTGGGGATTGAATATAAGAAAATTCATTCATGTAAAAATGATTTCATTTTATACATAGATGAATAACAAAACAAGGTAGAATGCCCTGTATGAAAAGAGAAGAGATATTGTACAAATGTACAAGGTCTTACAATTCCAAAGAAGGTTTTACGTCACATTCCAATTATACCTACACTTCAACGAATGTTTCGTTGCAATTCACTTGTGCAATTAATGGAGTAGCATGTAAAGAATAGGAGTAAAGATGGATTCATGTGAATTTCGGCCGACTCCAAAGCAATGAAACACATAAAGGAAAGATGGCCAAGAAAATTCAAAGATGAACCCCGTAGTATCAAGTTTGGTCTTCTAATTGATGGAGCATGCCCATTCTCTTTTCTGAGCTCAAATCATAGTGTTTGACCAGTCAGATTGATAGTATACAATATTCCCCCATGGATGAGTGTTAGAAAGGAGCACCTTATGCTGACTCTCATTGTTCTAGGAAAACATCAAGTTAAAAACATGGATGTTTATCTTGTGCCTTTTATTGATGAGATGCAACTACTATGGAAAGGTGTAAGAATGTATGATATATCATGTCCTCCATGAAATAGGTCCTTCATTTGTATGGTGTGCTATGTTCAACTATTCATGATTTCCCAAGACTTGGTGTTTGTTCTGATAAGATAAAATATTTACATATTTACACTCAATTTATTTCCATCCCAACTCTCATACTTAGTTTTATACTACTTTTTTGATATTATTAAAATTACTTATTGAATTTCAGGGCTTCAAACAAATGAGATATTTGCATGTCCAAGATGTGAAAAACACTTTCAAGGGTGGTATTCTAAAGATCTACATAAATCTATTTACGCAAACAACAGGGTTTTTCTATCACCAGATCATAAGTTAGAAATTGCCTAAAGAATCAATTTGATGGAAAAGTCGAAAATGGAGGCCCTCCCATGATTATGGGTCTAGGTGATTGGCTTAAGAAGTATGAAGATGTTAAATTGAAAGCTTGGGAGGATTTTTTTGATCAGGGTGATTCAATTGAAGGACCAAAACAAGTTGTAGTTAATATGCCAGAAGGAATGAAAATTAAATCCATATTTTATGAGATCCCTTACTGGAAGGATCTATTAATATCTCACCTATTATATCCTAAGCACATCTTCAAATTTTTCCTTGATTCTATATTTCGACATATATTAGGCAAAGAGAAGGACACCTTGTCTTCGAGGAGAGATATTTCTCTTTCGTGTACCAAAATTGATAGAAAACATTTGTGACCAAACAGGGAAAATGAAACATATGCAGAAGTGCCATGGATTTTGAAAAAAAGAGCTAGACCAAATAAAAAAATTCATTCATTCAAAAGGACACCTACTGGATATGGGTCATCATTTGTTAAAGCTTTTATAGTTGATGGACATATCACAAGATTTAAAACACATGATTTTCATAATTTTATGAAGGTATTATATATCATCTTTTAACATTTACTAGTAACATTGATTAAGTACTAAATATATTTGGATATTTTGTCGTGTGAGAAAAGATTACTAATGAAATTTTCATAAATGTGTTTGATAGTATATCATGCCATTGGAAATTATGGGGGATTCTTGTCTTACAGTTGACTTAAGGAATGCTATGAGTCGATTGTCAACATTTACAAGGTATATGGTTATATGAAATGTTCATGTGTTAGAGCCATAGAGATATTATATTATATTTTAATTTTTGACTAAATGTTCATACTAATTTACTATTCTTATATTAGGTGGGTGACCTCCAAGGAGATCCACAAATGTGAAGTGCCAAAATGGAAGAAGGAAATTACAAAAATTGTATGTGTATTTGAGAAGCAGATCCCTATAAGTTTCATGGACCTACAAGTACATTTACTTATACACCTAGTCGATGACATTGAATTGGTGGGTGTCGTACCAATGAGGTGGATGTTTTTCTTTGAGGGGTATATGAAAACTCTAAAAAGATATGTCTGACAAAAGGCAAATCCAGAGGGTTGCATGGTTGAAGGGTATGTATTGAATGGAGCATTTTTCTTCCTGTGTGAATTCCTTGGTAAGGATTTTGAAGATGGGCCACACTTTTGGGATGAAGAACGAGCATTAGATATTATTGATGGAGAAAAACCACAATGTAATGGTGTTCAATTAGAAATTAGTAAGTAAATTCATGATCAGTGTGGTTGTTTTTCTTGCAATCATTAATTTAGTTTGTAATTTATTTGTTAAATTAATAGCATGAAATTTGGAGTTTGAAATAAACATGTTTACATGTAATAGGTGTAGACGAAAGTGTTATACTCTACAAGTTCATTCTATACCACATGGAATTTATGAACAAATGGATTGATCTGTATGATAAAAAGAGAGAAGTGTTAGAAGAAAGGAGACAATTTAAGAGATTGAACCCAAGGAATACTCTACTTCCCACTGATTTTCTTGGGGAATGAAGCAAAGATTGCACACTAGAATGGGTTACTGAACAAATTCAAAATCAAATAGAAGATGCAAGTATAGATTCAAACATAACAGAAGATGAAATCAACATATCTAGAGGATGTGAAAGAAAGGTACAGTTGGAATTTTACAAAATGGTGTTTCCTTACAGTTTTGACACTATTAACTATTTTAATATTCGTCATTATATTTGTTTTCATTGAAATAAATGGTCTTTCGCAGGCGAGGAAATATCCAACAATGTGGGCATATTGTTGAAATTATCATGTAGAAAGTGTAGATGTAAAGAGACGATCCTTTGATTGTGGCATCATGGTTGACTTCAATCAATCCAATTGATCAAGCTCAAAAGATTAGAATATAATTAAAGGGAATCTACAATATGTTGGGAAAATACAAGAAATTATTGAGTTGGATTGCCACTCTTTTAAATTTTGTATTTTAAGTGTAGATGGTATGAAACATTTGAGAGGACACGAAGACATGATACCCATAGTGGATTGTTTTCTATAGATTCCTCATGGTTCCTATCAGAGGATAAGGAGCCTTATGTTCTACCAATCCATTGTGAGCAGCTATCTCTTTAATTCAAACAAGAAGCAATAGTGATCATTAATCTATTAATTCATAGTTTATTGTGAATATATACATGTGTTTATTAATCAATAAAATTGTTATAACATACGTCTAATATATGTAGTCATTCATGTGCGGGTATTTTCCTATGAAAATATTTTGGACCCAAAATGGATATTTTTCATACATTATGATCCAAGATTAAGGCATGTATTTGACGATGCATTAATGGATACTAAGCAAAAAAATGATGGCCAAAAAAATGAGAGACAGAGAGATTAGATAACATCGAAGAAATTGACATCCATGATGATGTTGAAGATGGTTATGTTCAGGCACAAGAAGACAACAATCCAGAGTTAGATTATGTTACGGAAGACAACAATATGGATGGTATAGAAAATGATGATCCAAATACATTCGGTAACAATATAGATGGTCTACAGTCAAATTTAAATGATGATGAAGATGATGCAGGTCAAGATGAGGATGATGATAATATTAAATACTTGAAAGAACATATGAACATTGACAATGGTACACTGGATGAAATTGTAGCATACAATAATGTTATTGACCAATACTTCTAAATTTTCAGAATTATTTGTAATCCATGTTTAAAAAAGGATGATTCTTATGGCCTAAACTTTGAAATACTTCAATAATATTATTTGTATCAATACAAATTACCTATTGAATAATCCTTAAATTGTTCAATCTTTGGTATAAATTTTTGGAAAAAAAAAAGGATTACTTGGATGCTTCTTCCATTCATTTTGCATCGACATATGTTTGTGAAGACATAAAAGTTAATAAAATATTAATGCACATAACTCACAATTATTTAAATAAGAATTTTTTTTAACTTTATTTTTTTTAAATAGTTTCCATTGTTATTTTGAACATAATTTTGAACATGTAATTTTTTAGGTCTCAAAAGTGTAGGTTATGAGCCTTAAGAGGGTGCCAGTCTCTTAATACACTTTTGGCCAATGAATGAGGCAAACAAGATTGATCACCTCCTACTCTTCAGGA
Source organism: Sequoiadendron giganteum (assembly GCA_007115665.2). Classification (NCBI taxonomy): domain Eukaryota; kingdom Viridiplantae; phylum Streptophyta; class Pinopsida; order Cupressales; family Cupressaceae; genus Sequoiadendron; species Sequoiadendron giganteum. The sequence continues at coordinate 305,283,147 of CM021105.1, forward strand.
TTTGCTAGACCTAGGTGGGTATACCTGAATGATAAGGCAAATTTGAGAGTTTAAGATGAAACCTAATATCCAACTTAACTCTAGTTGTTGGACACTCTAGAATGTTTACACCTTGTGCAAACATGTAGGTTTTTATGTTACAAAACTCTTATTTAATGATCCCAATGTTATTCTCTCAAATTAATGTGGTGTTATGAAAGGATGTTTAATTATTAGTTTAAGGGAAACCAATCTTATTAATTACCTTAAAAGGATTTTAATCCCTAAGGGAACCAATTAAAATTAATTAACTGAAAGGATTTTAATTCTCTCTCACCAAAACCCAATCAAAACAATCACACAAAAGTAGCAAATGTGTCCTAATAAATTTTATGAATTTAAATAACTTGAAGAAACCACTTTGGAGACAACACATTAACAAATAAGCATCAAAATTAACACAACAATTGAACACCGAAATAGATCACCAATTATGAGCAATCTTCTCCATTGTATTGCTTCAAAATAGATACATTTATAGCAGAAGCCTTTGGTATGATATGGATAGGTGGAATGTGCAATCTATCTTCTTACTAATGCCTACTATGATGGTGACGAAATGGAATATGATATGATAATCCCAAAATTGGCCTTGGTTTCTATTTATATAGGAAGCAACAATCTACAGGCCTTCTATAAAAAGAGACGACCTTTCAAAACTACTCCATTTACTAACAACTATTTAATTAGTGTAATCAAAGAAATAACAAGGCTTAAGACATTTAGACATTTGTTTCCTTTAATCAATGTAGAAATTTTGTGATCATCGATTTGGAAAAGCTTTCCTCTCCATGATAGATGTCCACATGCCCTTTCCTTAGTGACCTACTCATTTGAAGCCAAATACTTTTCTTCCCACTGATACACCATAAAATCTGATGGCCACTGATATTCCTAGATCTTTGGTATGTTTGCAAGATGAGTCTCCCATTGACTATCTAGTAATGCATTTGTATTATTGACAAACTTCATATATCAATCATCAAGAACAATTAATCCATCCATGATCAAATAGAGCATGTGAAGGCCGATGTCACCATCCTCCTATACATGGGTTATACACATGAATAACTTGACCAAATTCCCTCTTCCACTCATCCAAGTCTTTCACTTGACCATCATATTTCACAATTTCTAGTGTATACCATTGTTTTAAGGTATGGAATGAATCCATTCATGTCACAATCCTCTTATCTTCCCCTTGTATATATTGAAATTCATCAACAATCATCTTAATTGTTTGCTTAGTTGGTTTTAATGTTGTAGGAGCATCATGAATCCTTTGTAGAACTCTGCATAACTTAGATAGAGTATGGTGAATGGGCTGTCACCTTTTGAATAGGGGATCCAATAAAATCATATGTGCTTTTATTTAATCAATTGCATGTTGAAGTGATTGAAAACTGTCATGCACACTCTCCAATTTATCAATAGCTGACTTTATCCTATACTCAAGGGTGTTTTCTATAACCTTACAGACTTGTTTCTTCACTTCATCCTATGTTTTAGTACTGGCTTCTTGTACTTCTTCCACCTCCTTCTCAGGGGCCTTCATTTGTTCAAAAAAAAATGCTTTGTGCAAATTCCATTGGAGCACTAGGAGGCTTGTATAATACCATCTCCCTGCTCTATGAGGTCCCCACTCCTTTCATCTTCTCCTTTAGTTTGACATTTTTTATAAATAGTTTATTTACCTCATCATTTAGGAACCTTTGTTCCTTCTCATATTCCTTCAATCTATCTTCCATTCCTTTAACAATTACACGAGTGAACATGGTTTAATGTATGGTCATTGTGGCTGCCTCCATAGGGGTGGTGTCCTATATTTTTCTCACCATATAAACACCTTTCATTCCCTATATTACATCCAGTAATTTTGGTTTTTGTGTGTTCTTTTGCTTGATCCATATTGCAAGGGTTTCAATCTTGGGGTTATACCCTGTTCCATTTACTCCCTCATCAGAATCAAACTCTACAACCATCATTGGATCTTCTTGAGCTATTACTTGATCAAGCAAGAAAATTTTTGTCAACTTTAAACATAGGAAGATGAGCATGTTGCTTTTCAAAATCATTTCTTTGGCTTTCTGAGGACTTATGTCAATATGGTCAATTTTTAAATCTTGAAAAGTTTCTACCACCATTTGGTTCTTTTGGGATTCATCAACTCTCACTTCACTTATTGTTATTCTCTCCTGAAATTATTTTACCTTCATCTTTGTCCAAAAATCTTTAAACTCTCGAGTCTTAATGAATTCATCATCCTCAATGAACCTCTTGGTCGCAATCTCTCTTTCATCTTCATGAATCTTTGAACTCACCTTCTTTGTATCATCCATCCTTTCATGATTTTGATGAGCACTGGTTTCAAAAATTCGTTGATCAATACAACATATACTTTTAGTGACTGCAACATAGTGGCCACTTCTTTAGTGTTTCCCTCCTCTTCATTTTCTTCATACGAGACTAATGGCTCAATGTTTTCTGGTTTTTTTCTCTTAAGAGGTAATTGTTCCATAGGAGATTCTAAGGTTTCACCTAGGGTGTGCTCTGCAGTAGTGCTACCACTGTGTTCTTGAAGATAGGCCTCCATTTTGTTATAAAAGTCTTAAAATTTACCAATTATTAGATCAATTCTCTTGATGGGGTCTTTCTCCTCAATAAAATACAAGAAAATAGTTGTGCTTTTGCTTCCTCTCTTCTTCAAATTTCTTGATGTATGCCCATTTTTTCCTTCTACCAAACACCTCCTAATAAGTGAGGCAATTGCTTATCACATCTTCTTCATAGTCAACTTGGTGTGCAACAATTGACTTGGTGAGAAGATTATGCCTTATGTTATTCATATGGTTTTTAGGATAAAAAATCCTCTCTTTCCCAGAACTCAATGAATATCTTGCCTTCAAATGATACCAAAATTCTTCCAAGGTGTCTGAACCTATAGTCTAATCTTCACACTTAGTTAAGTTGAGCATGAATGTAACTTTCTTCTACTTGTGCATTATATCTTTCTCCATCCACATTATTTGACACATGAACTCTAGAAATGCTAGCCCGAGAGGCACAAATTTGGACAATATGTGTGGAGAAACAGGACATCCATAAACTCTTATTATTGTCACTTCAACGAGGAAGAACCAATCACCAAAATTATGTATGTGGCCTTATTTTTGGTCTCAAGGCTAGAGGTCTTAACAATTGTAGCATTTTGCTTGGCAGTCTTGGTATTGAATAACCAAGGACCCCTAGGACTATGTACACAAAATCTTCATAGAATATATTGAAGCTAGAGTTCTTACATCGGCCCAAAATCATCAACTCTGGCTAGGTCCATTTTCTTAGTCCATTTGTCTCTATTCCGATATGATATCAAGTGACATAGTAGGGAATAGTGCCTGAATATAATCGGTGCTTTATCCTCTATGACTTGTGAGAATTCATCATCCAATACTCACTCAAGGTATCAGGCAAAGTCATATTCTATGTTATTTTTTGGATTCTGAATCCTCATGACCACCATCATCAAATTTACAGGCATCTTATCTTGGGCATC